>SKCR01003254.1:0-54733 GCA_019454045.1 Zanthoxylum bungeanum
CTTCCCCAACAAGGTAAATCTCCTCCCTTGGCCTATAAAAAGAACCCTTAACCCACACATCCAAACCCTGGCTGGCTGGCTGACTCATTCTCACGAAATCAACCCTAAAATTCTAAGTTCACGCTCAAAGCACACACTCACATATTGCCTCAAACCATCACGCCACCTGCCGCACCGTAAGTCAACCCACTCACGATTAATTGCCCCTTCACACCTCACAGCTCACCAATTCATCACGCCACCTAGCCCCCACACCTGCGCACGTTCACAAGCCACACAGCCTCCCTTCAACCACACACTCTCACGCCCATTGCCTTAAAGCGCCCACTGACCTGCACCTTCAGCCACGTCCACCTGCCAACATTCACGCCATTGCACACCACACCACAAACTGCCACCAATATAGCCTTCACTCACGCCTAAAACAGCAACCAAACTCAACCTTATTCACGCACAAACTGACATCAAACAACCCTCAAATATAGCCCCAAAACACCCTCAAATAAACCTTATTCACAACCTTAAAGTCGTGCAAAATATCCCCCAAAAGCAGCCCCAATTGTGCGCCCAAGTCAGCCCTGAAAACGGCTTCACTGCACTAGTGAACTGCCGAGTTTAGCTTACTGTTCTGGTCAGTATTTGCTGCGACTTTAGCCCATAAAACAACTCTAAAATCACCTAGAAAACCCCCCAAAAACCTCCATAAAGTTTCCCTAAAAATATCCCACAAACGCACCTCCATAAGCCTTCAAAATCACCCAAAACAGTCCGCCAAACGACCAAAACTGTGACCTGAAACGTAGCAGCAAAACAGCAGCGAAACGGAGTAAAAACAGCAGCCCGAACAGCAAAACAGCGAGGAAAGACGTTGAGTTGGTGAACTAAAAGAGTAGCGGATCATTCACCCTTCCAACGGACGTGTAACGCCCTTTCCTGAGACGACAAAAGAGGTTAGACCTGAGGGCACCTTTTCACTCATCTTCTTTCGTTTTTATTTTATTTATTTTAAAATATTATTGCATGAGAGTCGTTTGAAGCATGATGTGATTATTGGATGAGCGGGATATGTGTTCCCTTTTGTGGTATATTGGATGGAAACCCGGACGTAAATTCCGTAGCCGATTCCGAATGGACGGTAGTGCGGTAAGCACTCGGGATACAACGCCACGTACCACTTAAGATATACATATCTCGTCTCATCCAAATTTGTATTTGAGCATGTTATAGTTCGTAGGTTATTTATTTATTGTTTAAAGCATGATAATGTTAGTTTTATGCATGATAGGTTGCTTAGTTTATGTTTATATTCAAATAGTTATTCGTTTATTTCAATTGAATGGTTTGATATGCTCGTTGTGTTCTATTGTGTGTTTACCGTTTAATGATTTACTTTCAAGCATGCAAACTTAGATTAGGAGTTGGTTAGATGAAAGCATGTTAGATCTAAGTACCCTTTGAGCATGATTATTGAGTAGACTCGGTTGATTTATTGCACAAATTATATCATCACAAGTGACATAAGTAAGGGACCATTCCGAACCCAACGGTTTGAGGTCTTCCCTTGCGAGGGTGAGTGAGGCCTTAAATCTTTGTCCCGGTTCACACCGGGTGGCGACTCCATGTTATTTCGTACTCCCATCTAGGCCGCGAGCCTAGAACAGCGTCGTCAAGTTTTGTTGTCTACAATCATAGTAGCACCAGACTGGACCCTTCCATTTGAAGTTATGTGCGATGCTAGTGATTTTGTTGTAGGTGCAGTTTTGGGACAACGCAAAGCAAAGATTTTCCACACCATTTATTACTCCAGCAGAACTCTGAACGAAGCTCAACTCAACTACACAACCACTGAAAATGAGTTGCTCGCAGTTGTGTTCGCTTTTGACAAATTCCGCTCTTATCTGCTGGTTCCCAAAGTGGTGGTCTACACAGATCATTCAGCAATCAAATATCTGATCATGAAGAAATATGCCAAACCTAGATTGATCCGTTGGATACTTCTTCTGTAAGAATTTGACATGGAGATCAGAGACATGAAAGTGACAGAAAACCAGGTGGCAGATCATTTATCAAGACTCGAGAATGGAGAAACAGCTGGCAAAGAATAACTATCAAAGAAAATTTTCCATATGAACAGTTGTTTGCCATGAAACAGCAAGATGCCCCTTGGTATGCTGACTATGTCAAGTTCATTTTATCAGGAAAATGGCCGTTGGAATGGACAACTCAGCAACGAAAGTGTTAGGGTTGGTGCTCGGAGTGCTAATTCGGATCGTATTTATGTCCGATTCATAAATACGAGCAATTATATTTTCCATAATATTACTAATTTAATGGTAGCACCCTTGTCTTTTATACACATATTCGGTCTAATTATGATTAGATATCTGATTTCGATTAGACTGAAACTAAATCTGGTTTAGTGATATTTGTCTATTAGACAAAGACCCTAGGATTTACAATATAATGCGCAGTTACAACGTAGTTTGTAGTTGACATTGGGAAGCGCACTATAAGATGTATATCTTTAAATAAAGTTCCTGGTCAAGATTTACTACCACGGGTCGGTAGTAAAATCCGATGAGACCAGTACATGTCGTATATCGTGACTTGGTCTGATGGTTTATTCCAGTGAACCATGAGTCTCGGGAGACTCGTATAGACATGTAGGTGTTTATTTGATAAGACACTGAACGACTCACTGAAGGTTTCCTAATAGATGGTACACCAACGTCAATAGGAACCTTCTCGAGTTGAGCGAGCATAGTGGTCCTTCGACTTGAGATACCACTGTGGATATATGAGCTATCCTCCACACTTTGATGGAAGTCACATCAACGATCTATTCATGATTAGACCTCCGCATGTTCGTATGTTATGACCTCAGCTTGTATAGTTTAGCGAGATTATATGTGGTCGTCATAATCCATGAGTGGGTGGATTATGGACAAGAAATTAGATTTCGTGACGGATGAACCTAAACTTAGAGAGTCCCACAATATGAAGTGTACTCGTTGAGCACTTGGGCAACTCGATATGAATAATACAGATTATTCATAATACTTCACCAGATTAAATGAGTTAATTCGGATCGTTTAATCCTTAAATGAAAAAACATGCAATTAAGGGATTTTGTCCGCAAATAATTATTGTGTATTTGTATTTGATACATTATACGATTAGATACACATTAATTATTCGTCAAATGAGATTTTGACACATGCCATAAATATATGTATTTTTTATTTAATGTAAATAAAATTACATATGTGTGTGTAAATTAATTATTTAATTATTTAATGGTTAAATAATTAAATAATTAAAGTTAAAGTTTATCA
Source organism: Zanthoxylum bungeanum (assembly GCA_019454045.1). Taxonomy (NCBI): domain Eukaryota; kingdom Viridiplantae; phylum Streptophyta; class Magnoliopsida; order Sapindales; family Rutaceae; genus Zanthoxylum; species Zanthoxylum bungeanum. Next base: position 3,336 of record SKCR01003254.1, read on the forward strand.
ATTTGTCATTTATTAAATGATACATGGTGATATTTAATTGGGTACACATGGCAAGTCTTATATTAGGCTTCATTTGTCCAAATTTGATTTGTTCAAATAAAGTAAGCATTAAATTATTTGATTTAATTTTTTCTTTAGGACAAAAATGCCCCAATTTCGTGAATCATCATTATTTAGAAGGGAAAATTTGTTTCTCTCACTTGATCACTTCCTTCACTGCCGAGAGATCAAAATGAAATGGGGTTCAACTTGGTTTGATCAACCATGAAGATTTGAAAGGAAAAATCAAAGAAAAATGCTTGGATTTAGGAGATTTAAGGCAAGTCTTCAAAACCCATGGCTTAGAAATTTGATTTCTTGTTTTCTTGATGACTTATAATGGTTCTAGGGTTCTTACAAATCTGAAATTTTGGGGCTTCTGGTTGTGAATGGTTGATTGGAAGTTGTAGGCATGTGTGAAGTAGATTTGGGAACTAATTATTGTAATTTGTTTCCAATTTGTTCAAATTATTGTTGGACAATTAGTTGTCATTCTAGAGTTATTAATCCACTCTTTGATAGCCTAGACTTTTTCTTGGTTGCCTCATGTGTGGTGGGACTTTGATTGGTGAATGATTAATTTGACTAATCTTTGAAAATTGGATTTAAAAGCATGAATATGGTGATTTTCGGTTTTCTGATCAGGTGTGTTAAAACTGAAAATTATGTGATGTATTTGATGTGTTATGAATGTAATGGATGCATTTTGGGTGTTGGAACAATTGCCAGAAAGTGTTTCCGACTTGAAACAAGCGAAAACGGCCAAAAACGGCGTTATCGGGTGGATTTTGAGCCAACCAGGTGACGACTGTGAAAACAGTGATTCCGTCACTATTTGGGCAGCCCATGAACTGCCCCGACACTATTGGATCTGACCTGGGTAGTTTCCATAAGTGTCGGGTAGTCGGTTTGGTCAAAAACGCATTTTCGGCAATTTTGTGGAAAAACGGTTTTCGTAAAAGTTTCGCGAGTTTTCTCATTATTTATGTTAATATATGATATTAAATAAATTGATTAAGGTGAAATATGAATAAATTGTTCATATTAGATATTGAATAATTTATTCGGTATTTTTGAAAAAGTTTTAAAATACGATTTCGCCCGGACCCGCGCTTCCACCGCGCCCAATACCCAAAACCCCAACAGAAAGAAGTTCTTTAAAGAAGTCAAGCATTATATCTTGGATGAGCCGTACCTGTTCAAACGTTGTGATGATCAATTACTGAGGTGTTGTGTTCCATAGGAGGAAGTCAACAGTATTTTGCAGCACTTTCATTCATCACCATATGGCGGAAACTTCAGCGGAAACAAAACTGCAGCCAAAGTCCTACAATCAGGTTTGTTCTGGCCCACTCTTTTTAAAGATGTTTATCTTTTTGCTCTTCAATGTGACAGGTGCTAGAGAACGGGAAATATTTCGAGGAGAAATGAAGGACCGTTGCAAAACATTCTGGAAGTGGAGATATTCGATGTGTGGGGTATAGATTTCATGGGACCCTTTGTTCCATCATTCAGAAACATGTACATCCTAGTTGCTGTAGACTACGTCTCCAAATGGGTCGAAACAATTGCACTGCCATCCAATGATTCAAAAGTGGTGATCAAATTCTTGAAAAAGAACATTTTCACTCGGTTCGGAACACCTCGGGCAATTATCAGTGATAATGGCTCACATTTCTGCAACAGATACTTTGATGCACTCTTATCCAAATACGGACTTACTCACAAGGTTGCCACTGTTTATCATCTACAATCAAATGGACAGGTTGAAGTTTCAAACAGAGAAATCAAAAGAATCGTAGAGAGAACACTTGGATCAACAAGGAGAGACTGATCAACAAAATTGGATGACGCATTATGGGCCTATCGAACAGCTTACAAGACACCCATTGGTATGTCCCAATATCGTATGGTGTTTGGGAAAGCATGCCAACTGCCAGTTGAGCTTGAACACAAGGCGTACTGGGCACTGAAGAAGTTGAATCTTGATCCACAAGCTGTAGGAGAGAAAAGACTTCACCAACTCAACGAATTGGAGGAATTTCGCCTACAGGCTTATAAGAATGCCAGATTGTACAAAGAAAAGACCAAGAAATGGCATGACCGAAAAATAGTGAACAGACAGTTGGAACCAAGGCAACAGGTGTTGTTATACAATTCAAGGTTGAAACTTTTCCCTGGAAAGTTGAAATCAATGTGGTCAGGTCCATTTGTGATCACTCAGGTTTTACCATATGGAGCTGTTGAGTTACTGGATCCCAACACCAACAACACATTCAAGGTTAACAGTCAGCGTGTCAAGCACTACTGGGGAGAATCATTTTAGCGACAAAAAGAAAGTGTCACATTTTCAGATCCAGCCTAACGTTCGAGAAGTCATGTCTAGCTGACGACGTTAAACTTAGCGGTCGCAGGGAGGCAACCCATGCAATTTGTGTATATATTGTGATTTGGTGTGATTTATTTTGTGTGTTTAGTTTTTGAAGATTAAGACATTTCAGGATGGAAGAAGTTCTCACAAATCTTCACAAGCAATTTCGTTCTCTCCCTCAAAACTCTCTGATGAAAGTCTACAAAGCTCGCTTGGAACGGATGAGACTACTAACGATCCATGGTGTTCCTAATGACATTCGTTGGGTAATTGAAGCACGGGTCTGATTGGCAGGTGAGTCTTCTGACTCTTTTATTTCACATCTGCCTGGTTTTGGAAGAAGCACCTATGCAAAGAAACGTAGAGTTAAGCAAATGGGTGTTTGTTACAAATGTGCACGTTGGAATTGCAATACTCATTGTCGTTCTTTAGGAATGGTGTCTGATAATCGCGAAGATAAAATTAAATTCATTAGGGATGGCATGAGTAAGGAGTCTGTAGATAATATATCTTCGACTCTTGAGACGCATCCCAGTGGATATGTTCATATAGCGATTCACAAATTACATACACAATTCCGAAAAGAAAGACAACAGTTAAGTCTCGGGAATCTGACTCAAAAAGGCCCTGTTTGCCAATTTATAAGAAAATTGGATAGGAAGCTTGTCCATGACGCATAGACGTCAATCAAGCCGCTACTTTTCTTGTACATATTATATCTCTTTGTCTTTTCCTAATAATTGTGATTTGTTTTGTTGTTTTCTTTTATTTTCTCCGACAGGATCCAGACCTTTTTGACTATCACGATTTATTTTACTGTTAACTAATAATTGTCATTTGGCAGGTACTAGTGCTATTATTTTACTCACCCATTTCAGGTGTTATAAATTCAACTCATCATTGTACTTTTGAAGACATCCAGAGTAAAACATGGAAGCCACTTCAAGAAGACGAGTTGAAAACATCTGTGTGTTTTGCGGTACTAGTGTTGGTGTTAAGCCACAATACGTAGAAGCAACACAGGAATTGGGTCGAGTCTTAGCTGCAAGGAATATGCACTTAGTATATGGCGGAGTCAATCTTGGACTTATGGGGATCGTTTCAAATGCTGTGCAGGAGGGAGGCAGTCACGTTTTGGGAATCATCCCAAAACCCTTGGCGGAGGCAAATCTTATTGGACCATCAAACGGAGAAGAGCTAATTGTGCCAGGTATGTCTGAACGACTGGTAGAAATGATTAACCGTACTGATGCTTTTATTGCTTTGCCAGGTGGCTTGGGTACATTGGAGGAAATTTTTACAGTATTATCTTGGGCAAACTTGAACATACACCAGAAACCGCTTGGACTGTACAATGTTGAAGGATTTTATGATTTTCTTTGTGTGTTTCTTGATGATGCCCGGAGAAATGGGTTCGTGACAAAACCTATGAAAGAACTCATCTTTACTGCCAGAACTGCTCCGGATCTAATTGACCAAATCTTAGCCTATGAACCACAAATTGACCCTATCATTTCAAAGATGAATTGGTCTGAGGACGAACGTGGTAAGAGGCGTCGGATTAATCTGGATCTTAACATTTAACTTTTCGTGTAGAATTTCAGCTAACTAGGTACTATCTTCTAAACTCTTCTTCTATTGTTTAAGACATTGGGGATAATGTCTCATTTAGGTTTGGGGGAGTGAATTAGTTTATCAGTATCTTGTTTTTAGTGGTGTGTTGTTTTTATTTTTAGTCCAAAATTTTTCGAAAAATACAAAAATTTGAAATTTTTTCAAAAATTACAAAAATATTTTGCGTTTTTTTGTTTTTATTTTGACTAAAAAAGTGAAATTGGTAAGAGATAGCTGAGTAAGGAGTTTCCACTCCTGAGACGTGTCTAAAACCTATTTCGGAACAAGTTAATTTTTGTTTATTTCCTTTTGAATTATTTTAATTTGTGAATTCTCCATAATACTGACTAAAATGGATCTTCATATGCTCAGTTGGCAGGTATTATCAACATGCATGGTAACATACGGACATGAGTTGTAATTGAAAAGTTTGTAATATTTAGTGCTCTAGTTTAATTGGAGAAAGCATCTCAAAAAGTGATGGAGTAAAAAAAACGTCTGAGGTCCGAGTTATTAAGTCTGTAAGGGTGTTTTAACACCTAGTGCCCTAAAGCCAACTGGTTTGGGAGTCACTGGCCCAAAGCTCGCTACATGGATCAAAGATGTTGCAAAAATATATATATCTGAAGTCTGAGTAATTAAGTCAGTAGGGGTGTCTTAACACCTGGTGCCCTAAAGCCAATTGGTTTGGGAGCCACCGACCCAACACTCGCTACATAGATGAAAGATATTGTATATAAATAAAAAAAAAATCAAAAATCAAAGAAAAAAAATTCAAAAAATCAGAAAAATTATTCCATTGCTGCAAAAATGTGTGAATTCTGATAAAACTTTAGGACAAAAATATTACTCTCTTATCAACTGCACTTGTGACTGTTGTGGGCAAAAATGAGTTGATAAATATTTTGTCGGCTGTGCATATGGAGAATGGTAAATATAATCAGAGAATTTACTTATTCAGTAATTTAGAAAGAAATAAAACAACTAGTAACTTGGAGTAGAAGTTTCACCTGATTAGTCACTAATTTCTTTATTCTCTTTTCTCTTGTCTTTTTGCTTTTGTGTGTATTAGTTTTATTATCTTTTTACTTTTGTAAAACGTTTGTGGGTATCGTTGCTGTAAGCCCTCACGAGACTATAACTCGTCCACTAGGGACACCTAGGGGTTTAAAGGCTTGTTGCATATGCTAAATGCAACCGTGATCCCTACGAAAGTGGCTTAGTTTAGTTTTAATTGTTTCTTCTATTTTATTTTGTTGTTATGCTCGAGGACTAGCAAAATGTTAGGTTTGAGGGTGTGATGAATGGAAAATATATAATATTTACCGCCTCTTTTACTTAATATTTTGTTTAGTTTCTCGGGTTTGATGAACGTTTTGATGTGTTTTAGTTTATTTTGCAGATAAAATAATATTGGGACACAATGAAATCATTTAGGATGAAATGTGGGTCAAATAAGGGCAAAAATTAGACTTTACATATTAATTTTGGAGATTGGAAACTTGAAATGGCGTTTTAACGAAGTGCAGTTTTGGAAATTCCAGTTTTGCGCATCTGTCGTATTTTGGGCATAAATATTTACTCCGATATCGGATTGAGCTGATTCAAGTTCCAGATTAAAGAAGACTCAAATATCTACAACTTTGAAAGACAAAATAATTTCTAATTATGAAGATGTCATACCCGAAATTGATGAACCATCCAGAAGTGTGTTGTGTGTAATTATTAAAGTTATTTTCAAAGCAAAAAATAAATAAATAAATAAATAATAAAAATTATCAAATCACCACCAAACATGATAAGCAATTAGTGGAGAAATTAATAATGGATTTGGTAGAGCAATTAGTGGAGCAATTAATAATGGATTTGGTGGATGATTTGATTGAGGTAAAATTTTGCCTATAAATACCAAGCCATATCATTTGTAAATTCATACTTTCTTCTAAGGAATTCTTAAGAATACTAAGAAGATTGTATCTTGTTTGTTTATTTATAGCTTTCCGTAATTAATTTCCGCTTTCGCACTTTCTTTTCTTTACTTTTCAGTTTTTACTTTCCGCAATTTACTTTTACGCACAGTACTTTTCTTTCTTTAATTTTCAGTTTTTACTTTTCAGTAATGAAGAGGTAACTCCCCTTTGCTGGGGTAAAAGGTAAAACTTTTATTACTAATATTTATATTAATCTCCATTAATTATAATATATAAACTAGTTAAAACCTGACTTAACGAGGATACCGCCATATTGGCCGGTTGGTAATTATTTAAATTGGTTTTAACCTGACTAAACTGGATAACGCCTGATTGGTCGGTTGGTAATTAATTATTAATTTAACTTAATCTGGATACCACCTATATGGCTGGTTGGTAATTTTCATGCAAAGTTAATATATTATATTAAGGGAGATATCTAAAATAGAAGTAATAAAAGTGGATCATTTTACCTCAGCATTTTCTTTTATTGTACTTTTACTTTATTTACTTTTCAGCAATTTTCTTTCAGCATTTACTTTTCAGCAATTTACTTTCAGCAATTTACTTTCAGCAATTTACTTTCAGCATTTACTTTTTAGTAATTTACTTTCAGCATTTACTTTTCAACATTTAATTTTCAGTATTTAATTTCAGCATTTACTTTCCGTCATTTACTTTTCAGCAATTTACTTTTCAACATTTTACTTTATGTCTTTTATTTTATTTAAGTTTTTACTACCCGAAAATATGTGTCGTAACTAAGCCAGTTATCTGGGATTGTGATGAAATCTAATATCACCGGTTTATAAGGGGTTAAATTACAGTTTTGGTAATATAAAGGTTTATTTATTGAGCCTTAATCCTAATGTTTTTTTATTAACTGGCCATTAATAAAATTGAACTGGTTAACTTAAAATGAACTTGGAAAATAGATTTTAGGTTTAAGACCTTAGACTTAATAGCCCACGATCTTTCTTGAGGATAGATAACCCTTAAATAGATTTCCTTACAGGATATGAATATACATGTCGGGCGGGGGTTGCCATAATTGGAACTTAATCTTAATAAATTCAGATAACTTGGTTAACATATGAATATGATTAATTGGGTTATAATGGGTATTTGTATTTGACCATCGGAAGAGGCTTTTACATAATTTCATGTTCCAGGTTAATAAACCAATATATTACACAAATGTAAAATAACCACTTCATCTTTTAAAAAGATATTAGAAGGATTCACAACCCTGGATAGTTTTATAAATTTGAATTTTCTTCAATCTACTTTCAAGCAATTTTATTTACTTGTTTTAATTTTAAAGTCATCACCCAATCAAACAATCAATCCATTAGATACTTGTAAACATTTAACTTCATAAATTGATAACAAAAGGTTTTAAGTCCTCGTGGGATCGATACTTTTTATACTACTTGAACGATACGTGCGCTTGCGTTATACGCATGTGATTACGCACCGGTCAGCATTAGTTTTACTATCTTTTTACTTTTATAAGACGTTTGTGGGTATCGTCGCTGTAAACCCTCACGAGACTACAACTCGTCCACTAGGGACACCTAGGGGTTTAAAGGCTTGTTGCATACGCTAATGCAACTGTGATCCCTACGAAAGTGGCATAGTTTAATTTTAATTATTTCTTGTATTTTATTTTATTGTTTTGCTCAAGGACTAGCAAAATGTTAGGTTTGGGGGTGTGATGAGCGGAAAATATATCAATATTTACCGCCCATTTTAGTTAATATTTTGTTTAGTTTCTCGGTTTTGATGAACGTTTTGATATGTTTTAGTTTATTTTGCAGATAAAATAATATTGGGACAAAATGAAATCATTAAGGACGAAATATGGGTCAAATAAGGGTAAATATTGGACTTGAAATATTAATTTTGGAGATTGGAAACTTGAAAGGGCGTTTTAACGAAGTGCGGTTTTGGAAATTCCAATTTTGCGCATCTGTCGTATTTTGGGCATACCATTTTACTCCGATATCGGATTGAGCTGATTCAAGTTCCAGATTAAAGAAGACTCAATGATCTACAACTTTTAAGAACAAAATAATTTCTAATTCGGAAGATTTCATGACCGAAATTGATGAAACATCCGTAAGTGTGTTATGTGTAACTATTAAAGTCATTTTCAAAGCAAATAAATAAATAAATAAAAAATAAAAATAGTCAAAATCCCACCAAACATGATAGCAATTAGTGGAGCAATTAATAATGGATTTAGTGGAGCAATTAGTTGAGTAATTAGTGGAGCAATTAATAATGGATTTGGTGGATGATTTGATGGAGACAAAATGTTGCCTATAAATACCAAGTCATTTCATTTGTAAATTCATATTTTCTTCTTTGAAATTCCTTAAGAATAACTAAGAAGATTGTATCTTGTTTGTTTATTTATAACTTTCAGTAATTAATTTCCGCTTTCACACTTTCTTTTCTTTACTTTTCAGTTTTTACTTTCCGTAATTTACTTTTACGCACAATACTTTTCTTTCTTTACTTTTTCAGTTTTTACTTTTCAAGTAATGAGGAGGTAACTCCCCCCTGGTGGGGTAAAAGGTAAAACTTTTATTACTAATATTTAGATTAATCTCCCTTAAATATAATATATAAACTATTTAAAATCTGACTTAAAGAGGATACCTCCATATTGGTCGGTTGGTAATTAATTATAAATTGGTTTTAACCTGACTAAGCATGGTTACCGCCTGGTTGTTCGGTTGATAATTAATTATTAATTTGACTTAATCAGGATACCGCCTATATGGCTGGTTGGTAATTATCACGCAAAGTTAATATTTTGTATTAATGGAGATATCTAAAATAGTAATAATAAAAGTGGATCCTCTAACCCCCATCATTAGACCCGGCCACGGTTCCGGTTCGGAACCGGAACCGAACCGGTTGGTTCCGGTTCCAACCGGTTCCGTTTGGCAGGGAGCCAAACGGCTCCCTGCCAAAAAAAAAATAAAAAATAAAAAAATTTATATTTTTATTATATAAAATAAAAATTACTAATGTACCCCTAATAACGGTAATAAAACGGTTATATTTATGGGCATTTTTGGTATGAAAAAAATTCTAAAATTCTATAAATAGGATTCATTTTTCATAATTTCATCACACCAAATTCTCAACTCTCTCATTTTCTATAATTCTGTTATTCGCAATCGCAATTATTCAATTTTCTTATTTTTCTTCCTAATTTCTCAAACGAAAAATGGCAAGCTCATCTGAGAACATAATGTCAAATATGCCAACCCAAGAGAGCGGCCCTAGTGTCAGTGCACAATCACGGAGAATAGAAGTTAAGGCTCGGTCCTCGGATATTTTCAAAATTCATTTTAATTTGGAACGCCTGGAAGATGATTCACAACGAGCAGTTTGCAACTATTGTGGGGTTATCTACAAATTTTCTGGTGGATATGGCAATATGATCAAGCACATGGAAAAACATCATCCGGTTGAATTTGACATTGATACGACGCAAACTCAAATGGCCAGGTACGCATCATCAAGTAGAGGTACGAGTGCTTTAGATTTATTTAAATATTCTGATGCAAAAAATAGAGAAGAATTTGTGAAATTAACTTGTATGGCACATCTTTCTTTAAGCTTTGGTGAAAAACTTCATTTTACTAATTACGTGCATAATGCTTTAAACCCTTCTGCATGTAGAATGACTCGAAACACAACAAAACGTCATATATTTAAATTATACAAAGATGGTAAAATTATTTTAAATGAAATATTTAAAGAGATGAAAGGTCGTATTTCTGTATGTTCTGATATTTGGAGTGATCATTGGCAAACACACTCATACATGGGTGTGACTTGTCATTGGATTGATGCATCATTTACCATGCAAAAACGACTTATTGCATTTAGAGTTTTTGATGACCAACATACTGCACATAATATTTATAGAATGATGAAGATAATTTTTGATGAATATGGTTTAGGAGAAAAAATTTTAACAATTGGATTTGATAATGCATCTGCAAATACTGCATCCATCAATGATTTAAAAGAAATATGTCAACCAAATTTAGGGGGTCGGTTTTTTCATATTCGTTGTACATGTCATGTCCTCAACTTATGTGTGCAAGACGGTCTAAAATTATTATCACCTTTCCTTGATCCAATTAAAACGGCACTTAACTGTATTTGGTCATATTCTCAAATTAGGAGAGAATGGACCAAGTTTTGTAAAATAAATGGTATTAAACCGATTAAATTTTCAAGAGATGTTCCAACACGTTGGAATTCTACTTATTTTCTTTTATGTCAAGCATTTCAATACAAAGATGCATTATGTAGTTTTTTTTCTCAACATGTTCAAAATATCACACTTTATCCTAGTCAATGGGATATTTGTGAAAAATTTTTAGATATTTTAAAAGTTTTTAATGATGCTACTTTAGTTTTTAGCGGCGTTTATTATCCTACAGCACATTTATTTCTTCTTGAGAGTTTAAATATTGTTGGCACTCTCGATGAGCATGTTGACAGTAGCGATCCTAATGATATTGTTTTGTTAGAAGCCATTACTGTTATGAAGGTAAAATGGTTAAACTATTTTAGATAAATTCCTTTACTTTATCTTATTGCTGCTGTTTTTGATCCTAGATTTAAATCAGAAGGTTTGAATGGTGCTTTACAAGCTTATTATGGTTATTTAGGAATATTAGATGAAATTGACATTACTAGATTAATGACGAAATTAAGAAATGATTTAATTGAGTTATTTAATGATTATATTGTAAGATATAACTTAGGAACATTAGGTCAATCTAGTAGTAGCGAACCGGTAATTCAAACAAGACTTAGCGCAGGGGATCGTTGGTTATTGCAACGAAATAAAAAAGCTAGGGATACGACAACTAATAGTAATAACCCTGAATTAGATAATTATTTATCTACAAATTTTGAGTTTTCTAATGAAAGTTTATGCAGTAAAAATTTTAAAATCCTTGAATGGTGGAACCGGCATCAAAATATATATCCTGTTTTATCTATTATTGCTAAAGAGATCTTGGCAGCACCTATTTCCACCGTTGCGGTTGAGCAAGCCTTCAGCTTGGGAGGTAATATATTGGAAGCTAGGCGATCTTCATTACATCCAAGCACTCTAGAAGCAACAGCTTGTGTGGATGATTGGACTCGAGCTGATCTGAGACAACAAGAAGATGCCCCCGATGATTGTGAAGATTTGTTCGATAATGCTTCTGCAACAAGTGCAAGCGGAACCGGAGCCGAAGGATCAACCGATAATGATGATTGATAATTGTAAAATTATAATTTACAAAGGGGATATGTCTAAAAGACTAAAACTTGTAATGGAACTACGTGAGCTTTGATTCCTCTCACCCTTGGAGGATACGTAGGCAACTTAAATTTTTAAAAATTTAAGCTCAAGCTCTTCAATGTAATAAATTTTTTTTTTTTATAAATTTAATCTCATTTTTTATTTTAATTAATTAAAAAAAAAAAAAGGAACCGAACCGAACCGGAACCGAACGGTTCGGTTCCGGTTCGGTTTTCGGTTCCGGTTCCACACTTGTGGAACCGGTAACCGGCCGGTTCGGTTCGGTTCCGAACCGGAACCGAACCGCCGGCCGGGTCTAGTTAGTGCCCCTATTTCCAAATTCTGATTGTGGACCTCGGCCAAAATCCAGCTTCCAAAACTCCTGAGACGTATCTCAAACCTATTCCGAAACAAGTTAATTTTTGTTTATTTCCTTTTAAATTATTTAATTTGTGAATTCTCCATAATACTGACTAAAATGGATCTTCATATGCTTAGTTGGCAGGTATTATCAACATACATGGAAACATACGGACATGAGCTGTAATTGAAAAGTTTGTAATATTCAGTGCTCTAATTTAATTGGAGGAAGCATCTCAAAAAGTGATGGAGTAAAAAAAAAAATCTGAGATCCGAGTTATTAAGTTTGTAAGGGTGTTTTAACACCTAGTGCCCTAAAGCCAACTGGTTTGGGAGTCACTGGCCCAAAGCTCGCTACATGGATCAAAGATGCTGCAAAAATATATATATCTGAAGTCTGAGTAATTAAGTCTGTAGGGGTGTCTTAACACCTAGTGCCTTAAAGCCAACTGGTTTGGGAGCCACCGACCCAACACTCGTTACATAGACGGAAGGTATTGTATATAAATAAAAAAAAATCAAAGAAAAAATCAGAAAAATGAGAAAAAAAATTCCATTGCTACAAAAAGGTGTGAAATTTGATAGAACTTTAGGACAAAAATATTACTCTCTTATCAACTGCACTTATGACTATTGTGGGCAAAAATGAGTTGTTTAATATTTTGTTGGCTGTGCATATGGAGAATAGTAAATATAATCGGAGAATTTACTTATTCAGTAATTTAGAAAGAAAGAAAACAACTAGTAACTTGGAGTAGAAATTTCACCTGATTAGTCACTAACTTCTTTATTCTTTTTTCGCTTGTCTTTTTGCTTTTGTGTGCATTAGTTTCACTACCTTTTTACTTTTGTAAAATATTTGTGGGTATCATTGATGTAAACCCTCACGAGACTACAACTCGTCCACTAGAGACACCTAGGGGTTTAAAGGCTTGTTGCATATGCTAAATGCAACCGTGATCCCTACGAAAGTGGCTTAGTTAAATTTATTATGTTATTTTTTTTGTGTTTTGCTCGAGGACTAGCAAAATGTTAGGTTTGGGGGTGTGATGAGTGGTAAATCTATCACTATTTCCCACTCATTTAACCTAATATTTTGTATAGTTTCTTGAGTTTTGTGAATATTTTGATGTGTTTTGTGTTATTTTGTAGATAAATAAAGTTTCAGGACATTCTGGAGGTGATTTGGAGCAAAATAGTAAAAATTGGACAAAGGGCATTTTGGTAATTTTGGCGCGTCGCGACGCGGAAACCTTTGGCGTCGCGATGCCTAACGTGCACCGGGTCATGCTAATGTGCGTCGGGTCAACGGGTCAGAATATGAAAAGTTTGACTTTGCTAACGTGCGTCGTGCCACATGTCACCATCACAGCCGATTTGCTAATGTGCGCCATGCCATATGTCATCATCCTACGGTGCCGACAATAACCATTGCCACGTGTGCCACATGTCACTCCAAGTCACCACCACATCATCATCCACATCACCAGTTGACAGAGTCAAAGTGCCACGTCCTCGCCACGTCATCATCAGCCAATCACCGCGTGCCACGTGTCGTAATCCTACGGTGCCGACACTCCCTTTCGTCACGTGTCGCCACGTCACTGCCACGTCATGCCACGTCAGCATAATAATTGAGCTCTCAGCCGCCTTGCCACGTGTCGCCTTATCTTCTTATCCGAATTGCCACGTGTCATCACCAGAGTATGCCACGTCTAACTGTTCCAGCGTCGCGATGCTGGCTTGGCGTCGCGACGCCCAGACCCCACTGATGCCTATAAATTCAGCTCGACGTTTCAGTTTCAGTTGTACCATTCTCTCTCATTTCTTTGATGTAAATAGGGAGTTTATCTCTCTAGTTTCTTTTAATTTAAGTTTTGTAATTAATTTTAATTACTTTTTGTAATAATAGTGTTTTACTTTCTTTACTTCTTACAGTTTTTACTATTTATCATGAGGAGGTAACTTCCCCCTGCTAAGGTGAAATGTAATTCTTTTACTATTACTATTTAGATTAATCTCCCTTAAAAATAATTTATTCACTATTTAAAATTTGACTTAAAAATGATACCGCCATATTGGTCGGTTGGTAATTCATTTTAATCTGGTTTAAACCTGACTAATCAAGGATACCACCAGATTGGTCGGTTGGTAATTCATTTTAATCTGGTTTAAATCTGACTAATCAAGGATACCGCCAGATTGGTCGGTTGGTAATTTTATTTTGGTTCCGCCTTTATGGCTGGTTTATTTTGGTTCCGCCTTTATGGCTGGATTATGGACAAATATTACCGCATTAATGGCTGGTTGGACTTAATTTGACTTAATCAGGTTACCGCCTATATGGCTGGTTGGTAATATTATCACAAGTTTATATATTATTTAATGGGAGATATCTAAAATAGTATAAGTTAATTCATTTTACCTTAGCATTTCATTTTATTTTATTTTACTTTTCAATTTCTACTTTACCGCATTTTACTTTTGGCATTTTTACTTTATGTCTTTTATTTTACTAGCCCTAGTTATGTGTTGTAACTAAATTAGTTATCTGGGGTTGTGATGACTTTTAATATCACCGGTTTATAAGGGGTTAGATTATAGTTTGGGTAATATAAAGATTTATTTATTGAGTCTTAATCTTAATGCTTTTTATTAACTGGCCACTAATAAAATTGACTATGTAAACTTAAAATGAACTAGACATAGGGATTTTAAGTTTAAGACCTTAGACTCAATAGCCCACGATCTTCCTTGAGGATAGATAACTCTTTAATAGATTTCCTTACAGGATAGGAATATACCTGTCGGGCGGGGGTAGCCAAATTGGAACTTAATCTTAATGAATCTAGGTAATTTGGTTGACATAGACATATGGTTCAATTGGATTATACTAGGTATTTGTAATTGACCATCGGAAGAGGCTTCTACATAATTTAGTGTTCCAGGTTAATAAATCAATATATTACCCAACTTTAAAGTAACCACTTCATCTTTTAAAAGATATTAGAAAGAAATCACAACCCTAGATAGTTTTTAATATTGAATTTTCTTAAAACCTACTTTCGACAATTTTATTTACTTGTTTTTAAATTTAGAATCGTCACCAATTCAAATCAATCAAACAACCTGTTAGATACTAGTAATCATTTGACCTCATAAAATTAATAGCTTAGGTATTAAGTCCTCGTGGGATCGATACTTTTTATACTACTTGAACGATACGTACGCTTGCGTTATACGTGTGTGTTTACGCCGGTCAAGTATTCTTTCATATAGAACTCATCCCGAAACACCTCAATTGAGCGGTGTGTCCAAACGGAGAAACCAAATTTTGTTGGACATGATAAGGTTAATCATGAGTCGCTCTGAGCTACCATTTTCCTTCTAGGGATACTCATTTAGCAGTGCAACACTTATTTTGAATAAGGTTCCATGAAAATCTGTTAGACATACATCATATTAGATATGAAAAGGAAAGAAACCGGGTTTTCTCATTCCTGAAGATTTGGGAATGCTGGGCATATGTTTGGATGATACCAAACTAGAACCCAAATCGGATAAGTGCCTAATTTGTAGGTTATCCTAGGGAAACCAAAGTATAGTACTTATACAACTCACAAGAGAACAATGTAATTGTTGCTCTCCATGCGGTTTTCCCAAAAGGAATACCAATATGCAGTGGTAAGTGGGAGGAAAGTAAACCTCGATGAAAATCGGAGTAATACTGTTCCAGACGCCGATTCCTTAATGGAACACAAACAGTTCATCAAGGATGAAACTGTACCATAATCTTCGAATACACAAGAACCGCGTAAGTCGGAGAGAGTCAGAAAACAACATGGGAGGTATGGGTTTTTGATCTCACCTTATGAAGATGTCAATCTTATTGAGGAAGACAAACCGACTACATATGAGGAAGTGATACAAGGTATCGACTCCTTATTTTGGCAAAGTGCCATGATGTCCGAAATGGATTCCATATATACCAATCAAGTTTAGACACCGGTTGTTGTATCGGAAGGCATTGTGCCTAATGGTACTATATAAGTCTTCAAATTGGGAATAAAACCTCAGGATAGTCCTGGGAACTGAGAAGTTATTCTATTTGATAGAACAACCTCTTGGGCCTAAGCCATGAGTTGAGCAAATAGTAGAACATGATCTTTGGAAGATTCATGTGATGATAACTTTAGTGCTCAATCCGTTGTGCTTGATGCAATGACTCTTTAATTCCGTCGTCAAAATTAAGGATTAGATCTTTGTACCATGATGATGAAATTAAAGATCTTCATAGATCTATTTTAGATCTTAGAAGTACAAATTGCATAAGAAGCTTTTTAGCTCGTGTACGTCAGAGGGTACATCTGTCGAGCACTAGGTGTCGAAGATGATTGCTGACATCGATCAGCTAGGTTAGCTGGGCATTACCTACGTGGCCGACACTACCAAAGAATTGATCTTATTGTCTCTACCCGAAAGCTGGGGCAGGTTCATTGTGAACCAAGAGTAAACTCTTGGAGAGTTGATGGCTATGCTCTAGGAGGTAGAGCCAGAGCTTCTAAAAGGGGCAAATGCAAAATCATCACAGTCTTCTGGGAAGACAAAGGACATATCCCAATATGTCTGCCTAAACTGTGGCAAACGGAGTCACTGGAATAGTGACTGCCGTATGGATAAGGCAGACATGAAGGAAGTGAGGGCGGGGTAAGGCTCCGGCTTCAAGTATGTTTTTCATAAACATGTTCGCTATTAGTTTCAAAATTGGATTTTTAATACTAGATGTGGTACATAAATAATATACTGATGTGCAGAATCTGCTGATAAGCAGGAGACTTACTTCAGTTGAGATCGATCTGCGAGTCGGAAACGGGACGAGAGTCGCTGTTTTAACCGTAGAAACCTAAGTTTAGGAACTACCTTTCGGGTATGCACTTAAATTAGGAAACTGTTATAATGTACCTAGTTTGACTAGAAACATTATCTCTATATCAGAGTATAACTCGTTGCGGGTATACCTTTATATTCTAGAACACTAAAGTGTTTTATTTTATAAAGATGATATTGAGATAAACATATTAGATGTGAATAACAGTATTTATATTTTGAATATAAATGAATCTCAAACGTATGACATGACAAACAAATAGCTTAAACTGATTTGATCAAATGAGACTTATTTGTGGCATTGTAGTCTGGGACACATTAAACAAGACTCGTATATCCACACTTTTGAAGAGTGGGTACTAGGAAAAATTTGATTCTATTCAAATAATGTCTACGAATCTAGTTTATTATGCAAAGTGCCTAAAACACATTTTACTTGGTAAAAGTGTAAGTGTCATCGATCTATGATCCCTCGTTCATAGTGACGTAAATGGGCCCATGTCTAGCTAGGCTAGAGGTGGATATGAATACTTCGTAACCTTTACGGATGTGGCATCGCGTTATGGTTATGTGTTTCTTTTGAAACAAGAATCAGAAACTTTTGATAGATTCAAAGAGTTTCGACACGAAGTAGACAGACAGATCGGCTAAAGTATTAAACTATCACGGTTAGACCGTGATGGAAATACTTAAGCAATAAGTTTCTTAATTATTTGAAAGAGTATAGTATTCTTTCATATAGGACTCAACCCGGAACACCTCAATTGAGCGGTGTGTCCAAACGGAGAAACCAAATTTTGTTGGACATTATAAGGTTAATCATGAGTCGCTCTGAGCTACCATTTTCCTTCTAGGGATACACATTTAACAGTGCAACACTTATTTTGAATAAGGTTCCATGAAAATCTGTTAGACATACATCATATTAGATATGAACAGGAAAGAAACCGGGTTTTCTCATTCCTGAAGATTTGGGAATGATGGGCATATGTTTGGATGATACCAAACTAGAACCCAAATCGGATAAGTACCTAATTTGTAGGTTATCCTAGGGAAACCAAAGTATAGTACTTATACAACTCACAAGAGAACAATGTAATTGTTGCTCTCCATGCGGTTTTCCCAAAAGGAATACCAATATGCAGTGGTAAGTGGGAGGAAAGTAAACCTCGATGAAAATTGGAGTAATACTGTTCCAGACGCCGATTCCTTAATAGAACACAAACAGTTCATCAAGGATGAAACTGTACCATAATCTTCGAATTCACAAGAACCGCGTAAGTCGGAGAGAGTCAGGATACAACCTGGGAGGTATGGGTTTCTGATCTCAACTCATGAAGATGTCAATCTTATTGAGGAAGACAAACCGACTACATATGAGGAAGTGATACAAGGTATCGACTCCCTATTATGGCAAAGTGCCATGATGTCTGAAATGGATTCCATGTATACCAACCAAGTTTAGACACCGGTTTTTGTACCGGAAGGCATTGTGCCTAATGGTACTATATAAGTCTTCAAGGAAGACATACATGGATGGCAACGTACCAACGTACAAAGCTAAGCTTGTAGCGAAAAGGTATCGTTATCAACTTTGTGTCGATTATGACGAAATCTTTTACTCGTTGCCATGATTAAATCCATTTGGATAATTCTTGCTGATGCTGCATGTTTCATTTATGAAATATGGCAGCTGAACGTCAAAATCACTTTCCTTAAACGGAAACCTTTTGGAGGATGTTTACAACATCCTGACGGTTTTGTTGTACCAAAACGAGCAAACAAGGTTTACAAGTTAATTTGATCCATTCATGGATTGAAGCAAGCATTACGTTCTTGGAACCGGCGTTTTGATGTAATCATAATGGTATATGATTTAATTCAAAATGAGAATAATTCTTGTTTATATAAGGAGTTTAGTGGGAGCGCACTGACAGTGATTGTCCTAAATAATGATGATATATCATTTCTTGGAAATGACATTCTCATAATACAATCGGTGAAAGCTTGGCTTTCATGAAAATTCTCCGTAGATTACTTGGGAGAGACAACCTTTATTCTAGGAATAAAGATATGCTGGGATAGATCTAAAAGTTGTTGGCACTCTCTGAGAACTCGTACATTGTAAGATATCTACGCGACCTGGTGTCTCATATGCTTTGAGCACATGGAGTCACAATCAGGCCAATCCAAGTGATAGTCACTGGATTGATGTTAAGAACATCCTTACGTATCTTAGATGAACTAAGGATGCTGTCTTATACTATGGAGAATGAGAACTTGAAGTGACTGGGTTCACTGCTGCAAGTTTCCAAACCAAAAACAACGACTGTAAGTCGTAATAAAGGTACTATATAGTTTGAATAACAGAACAGTGAGCTGGAAATCTTCCAAGCAAGATACTGTTACCGAATAAACAACAAAAGCGAAATATTGCTGCAGCTGAGGCAGCAATAAAAGCACTTTTGATCTTAATAATCCTAATAAGATTATGTGTAGTTCTGTTAGCAGTTGAGCTAGGCTACAGCACAGGCTAAAGAATTAATGGTCTCATCAACGATCCAAGTATATACTTCAACTTTTCATCTGATTCGTTCGGATCATACATCGTGGCGATGTGATGATCGAATAAATCGCATCAGATGATAACTTTGCAAATCCGCTGACGAAAGCAGTTTCTCAGCAGAAGTTTGAGCGACTCGTACATAGTTCAAGTGTAAGACACTTGAGTGATTGGTTATAGGCCAAGTGGGAGATTGTTGGACAATTATGACCCACATCATCACTATTTGTACAGAACATGGTGTTGTTGTACAAATTAACTATGTGACAAAGGAAATTGCTCTTTTATCATTTGTAATTGGATTACCAAGATACATAAATGATAAAAGTCCATATGATTAGTTCCGGATTAATAAGATATGAGACAGTATTAATCTACTAAGGTTTAATCATTAAAACATCCTTAGTCGTAGTATTATCGAGATTGAACATCAATAATGCGGAATAGACTAATATTGCACTTGTGCGCGTTGTGGGAGTATAACGGCATAGTTCTCATATATTTAAGTATTGGATACTTATGCAAGTGTAATAGGAGGTTGTGTTTACCGATGGTACGGAAACAGCTTCGCTCTGGATAGACCCCTCGGAATTCCATTGGTAGTATGACTATGTGTCTATGGAAGTCCGAATCAGGGTAGGTGTATTTGGTCTTAACTGAGACTTGCACCGCTAATACTTGCGACAATCAATATACTTTGGTTTTGGTCGTCCAAGGCTTTAACATGTTCTGTGTACGCCTCTTCTGGGTATATTGAGAATCGTAGTGTATTGGGTGTGATGTCAAGATGGAAGTATCATTTCAGTCATATGAAGATGATGGTCACGTAGGATAAGGAACTGGTACTTTTATATGCTGCAGCTATCGGGATAATATGACTAGGTCATGTTTATTCGATTATAGAGACTAGTTACCAGAGATCCGATATGTGCTTCGTACGGGGCAGACACAATTCCAGCCCCAGGCCTAGCACGTGACATCCGATACTGGATCGCAATACGCAATACTACGTATACTACGCCTGATATAGATTACATATTCCTTTAAGAATATTTCTGGAGAATTGGATAGACACGGTTCTTTGCTAGAAGCCAACCATGTATTGTAAATCGGTAAAAACGTAGTACTAGGTACGTACGTGTTCGGATAGTCCGACGACCGAATTTACTGTCAACATATCCAAGGATCTCATGGGTCGCTTCCCGAAGATTCACCAATGACGTATGACTCGCACATTATTAATCTGGGATTAATTAATAAGAGATAGAAAATTAATCTGGGATTAATTACGGAGAATTTTATCTGGGATAAAATTCATTTAAAGAGAGAGAACGGTTAATTTGGAATTAATCGATAAAATAATATATTCGATATATTAAACGAAATTAGATTTCGACGCGGAATTAAAATTAGATTTTAATTCAGGCGAGCGAGTTAATTTAGAATTAATTCGTTAGCGACGTGAATAGTAATTTTACTAGGCATAATTATTTAATTAAATTTGATTTAATTACGTCGCAACGGAAAATTCGTTTATTCGGAATTAGCGAACCCGAGCCCGGGAGTGTTTGCGGGCCCACTCGCATTTCGAATCAAGTGGGGCCCATAAGTCACATCACGCGTCACATCAACTTTGAGTGATGTGATGGATGTCACTTTTGTGAGTAATGTAAGTTGTTGGAAGGCTTTAATGCATTATACCTTTTTTGAATTTGGTAATTGATTTTGAAAATCAAAATACACAACACACGACTCATTTTTCTTCTCTCCCTCTCCCTCATCTCACGGCACAAGGTGCCTTGTTCTCTCAAATTTCCTCTCATGGCCGAGCGCAACAATAAGCTAAGGAAAGATTTGTGGCAAATTTTTCAATGATGCTAGCACATCCAATGGGTCACACAAAGGTGATAGGGAAACCCATTCATGAGCATGGAATCATTTTTCAAAGCTTGGAGCTTGAAGAACATATCAAGGAGGATAAAGAGGAGCTTGGTCGTAAGTCTCATGAAGAATTTTTGCGTTCTTCGCATCCAAAAGCCGATCAAAGTGAGTATTTCCGCAACTTTACTTTGATGTATTCACACATTTATATGCTTAATATGATCTTGGTTTGACCTAGAAAACCCAACAATGGTATCAGAGCCTTGATTAAACATGAAATTGGAATTAGGGTTCTTAACTTTAAATTTGGGTAAAATTGATTTGAGCATGATTTGATGAAATTGTTTGTTTGAATATGCTTGAATGATGATAACTTAGAGTTATGCATGATCAATTTGATGAAAATTGAATTGGATAATTTTTCCCCAAAAATTTGGCTTGGCCGAAAGTTTGAGTACGCCCTAAAGTCATGGTAATTTTGTTTTTTGATCATTGGATGAGTTGGAAGACATGAGAAAATTGATTTAGGATTTAATTGGATTAAAATCGAAATCGGATTTAAAATCCTTAATTGCCGTCAGCTTAATAGCATGATGAATGAGATGATTTTTTGATTCAATAATGTTGGACATGTGTTGATGATGATTAGCATGATTAATTATGTAAATTGATATTTTGGAAATATTAATTTGAATAATTAATTATGGCTATACACTTTAATTGATTTAATTGTGATTAATTAATTGGGCTTAATTTGGAATTGGGCTTATAAGTTGTTGTATTTGGGCTTAATGGGCTTGGTTGGGCCAAGTTTGGTTTAGGTTAATTGGTTGGATCTAATTGGGACCAAAACCATTTCCATAAAGTCCAAATATAATAAAATGGGTCTTTAAAATTTTAATTGGGCCTAATGGGCCTAAATTGATTTTTGGCAAAAGGGTGATTCCAAATTGGGCTTTGGTTGCCAAAGTCCATGCCTTATAAATTAATTGAAAGCCCACTGGACTTTAATTAAATTGACATTGGATGTTAATTGGACTTTGAGACCCGTAAAGATTAGATTTAGAATCTAAGTCGCAAAGGCTCATTAATAAAGTGTAATTATTTAATTTGGAATTAAATAAAGAATTAGTATAGAATAAAAATTAAATTAGATTTAATATTGTAGTTTAATATAATTCAAGAATTCGTACTTTGAGTACTTATTCTTAAAACGAGTTGGACTCACGCAAATAAAATCGTTGTTTGAACATTAGATGGTCATTAATTTCAGATTAATTAATTGGATTAGATTGATTGATAACATGCTTTGTGTGAATACATGGATGTGATGTATGAATATGTATATCGGATGGATATTAGATGGGTGATGGCAATTTTGGAAATTATTGTAATAAATTTAGAATTTATTAAATTGGACCTGCGTGTCCAGCCTATTACCTCTTGATTCTTTGTATTTCTCTTCTCACCTATTCCCCTCAATGTAAATGAGGTTTCTTTAGAAGTGTTATGTAATTGGGTAGAAGTAAGATTTGTGCTAGCGAGAGAGAGGAAATGGAGAGATTTTTTCTAGGAACAAGTTGTTTTAAATATCCATCCGCATATCATTATTAATTTATTTACCGCGCCTTATTATACTTTTAGAATGCATGCTTAAGGGTGTATGATGAGACCTAATCAAAGATAATTAATTGGTTGCCAATTACGTGAAAAACCCTCAACAAATATTAAGTGTTTTTCCTTCCATTGAATGATTCATTCTCAATATCCAAGATTAGCACTGGTTTGTTGGCCAAAGTCAAGACCTTTGTCCATCGCGGATGTGTTTGAATCATAAAGGCTTTGTTCCATATCGCATGTCTTGTCCAAGTTGTGATTTGTTGGCCAAAGTCAAGATCACTTCTTGTCCATCGATATCGATTACGAAGCTTTCCAAGGTCAATGGGTCCCGCTTAACTGGAATCATTAAGTTTGTTGTGCCAAAGCCAAGACTTAGTTGATTCAGAGGAAAAAAAGTTAGGGAATATATCGGATATATTGGCATATATTAGATATATGTTTCGGACTTGGATGTCCACCTACTAGATCTAGGAATTAGATGAGATCCAATTGATCTTAAAGATCTACCTAGTTAAATATCATACAATTTGTTGGCCAAAGTCAAGGTTGTGTGTTATTTAACGGGATCCTAGCCCACTAGGAAACTAGGTTTCCCGAGTACTCAACAGAGGGTTAGAGGCTCGCCGAAAAATAGTGGGAGGCAAGTATTAAATTTGCAATTTCGTTTAGATACTTGCCAATATGCGCTCATTTCAATTTTTCGTCATAAATTAAATAAATATATTAGTTGGACTAATATTTAATTGTTGTAATTAAAAAGTTGGATTGTATTCAAACTACTTCAATTAATAGTTGATTATATAATTGGATTATATTAATCAATATATTTGAATTTAACCAAACAAATTATAGTTGATTATATAGTTAGACTATAGTAATCATTATAATCAATAGTACCTGAAATCGTTGATTGGGTAGTTGGACTATAGCAATCAAGCTAACTGAAAGATTAGTGCTTAAAACATAATCCTGGGTAAAAATGTCTTTAAACGGCTTTAATTTTCAAATTGGGAATAGAACCTCAGGATAGTCCTGAGAACTGAGAAGTTATTCTATTTGATAGAACAACCTCTTGGGCCTAAGCCAGGAGTTGAGCAAATAATAGAACATGATCTTTGGAAGATTCATGTGATGATAACTTTAGTGCTCAATCCGTTGTGCTTGATGCAATGACTCTTCATTCCGTCGTCAAAATTAAGGATTAGATCTTTGTACCATGATGATGAAATTAAAGATCTTCATAGATCTATTTTAGATCTTAGAAGTACAAATTGCATAAGAAGCTCTTTAGCTCGTGTACGTCTGAGGGTACATCTGTCGAGCACTAGGTGTCGCAGATGATTGTTGACATCGATCAGCTAGGTTAGTTGGGCATTACCTACGTGGCCGAGACTACCAAAGAATTGATCTTATAGTCTCTACCCGAAAGCTGGGGCAGGTTCATTGTGAACCAAGAGTAAACTCTTGGAGAGTTGATGGCTATGCTCTAGAGGCAGAGCCAGAGCTTCTAAAAGGGGCAAAGGCAAAATCATCACAGTCTTCTGGGAAGACAAATGACATATCCCAAGATGTCTGCCTAAACTGTGGAATCAGAGTCACTGGAATAGTGACTGCCGTATGGACAAGGCAGACATGAAAGAAGTGAGGGCGGGGTAAGGCTCCGGCTTCAAGTATGTTTGTCATAAACATGTTCGCTATTAGTTTCAAAATTGGATTTTTAATACTAGATGTGGTACATATATAATGTACTGATGTGCAGAATCTGCTGATAAGCAGGAGACTTACTTCAGTTGAGATCGATCTGCGAGTCAGAAACGGGACGAGAGTCGCTGTTTTAACCATAGAAACCTAAGTTTAGGAACTACCTTTCGGGTATGTACTTAAATTAGGAAACTGTTATAATGTACCTAGTTTGACTAGAAACATTATCTCTATATCAGAGTATAACTCGTTGCGGGTATACCTTTATATTCTAGAACACTAAAGTATTTTATTTTATAAAGATGATATTGAGATAAACACATTAGATGTGAATAACAGTATTTATATTTTGAATATAAATGAATCTCAAACGTATGGCATGACAAACAAATAGCTTAAACTGATTTGATCAAATGAGACTTATTTGTGGCATTGTAGTCTGGGACACATTAAACAAGACTCGTATATCCACACTTTTGAAGAGTGGGTACTAGGACAAATTTGATTCTATTCAAATAATGTCTACGAATCTAGTTTATTAGGCAAAGTGCCTAAAACACATTTTACTTGGTAAAAGTGTAAGTGCCATCGATCTATTAGCCCTCGTTCATAGTGACGTAAATGGGACCATTTCTAGCTAGGCTAGAGGTGGTGTAGACAATAGAACTCGGCGACGCTGTTATAGGCTCGCGGCCTAGTTGGGAGTACGGAGTAGCCCGCGGGGGAACTAAACCGGAGAAGTAACATGAAGTCGCCACCCGGTGTGAACCGGGATAAAGATTTAAGGCCACACTCACCCCTCGCAAGGGAAGACCTCAAACGTGTTGGGTTCGGAATGGTCCCTTACTTATGCCACTTGTAATGATATGATTTGTGCAATAAACTAACCAAATTTACTCAACATGTATGCTCAAAGGTAACTTAGACCTAGTCCGCATTCATCAAAATAAGTCATATGACTAAGTTCGCATGCTTTAAAAAAGTAAATCATTATAACGGCAAGCATACAATATCACACAGCGAGCATGTCGAATAATCAAACGCAAAGAACAAATAAATAACTACTACAACATAAACGTAAACTAAATCACTAATGCAAAATTAAAGAACTAAATCATGCATAAATAAATGACATAATCATGCTTTTAAAATAAACGAGATACTAGACTAAATCATGCTCAAATACAAGTTTGGATGAAACGAAATACGTGTGTCTCTTAAGTAGTACGTGACATTGTATCCCGAGTACAAACCGCACTACCGTCCATTCATATTCGGTTATGAAATTTACGTCCGGGTTTCCATCCGATATACCACAAAAGAGAACACATATTCCGCTCATCCGGAATTCACATCATGCCTCAAAAAACGACTCTCATGCGATAATATATTAAAATAAATAAAAGGAACGAAAGATAATAAATAAAGAAGGTGCCCTCATGTCTAACCTCTTTTGTCGTCTCTTGAAAGCGCGTTACACGGCCGTCGGAATGGTTGATGTTCCGCAACTTTTCTGGTTCACTAATCCAACGTTTTTCCTCGTTGTTTCGCTGTTTGAGCTGCTGTTTTCACTTCATTTCGCTGCTGTTTTTGTTGTATTTTCTGGTCACTGTTTTTTTGGGTGATTAAAGGACTGTTTTAAGGACTGTTTTCAGGGGGTGTTCGAGGATTGCTTTAAGGACTGTTTATGGGTTATGTTTTGTTGGATCTGTTCGGTCAGGGGGAGTGTGTTTGTGGCTTGCTGGTGGTTATTTGTTGGTGCCGAGTCTACGTGTTTCATGGCTACGTGTAGGGCTGCATGGTTTGTCGTTGTTTACGTACATGTGAGAGTTAGTGGGTGGCTTAATTTTGGTCGGTCAGGGGGCTTGCTTTGTTTGTTTGTTTGTTGCGTCGGTGAGTTTGGCTAGGGTTTGTCCACTTTGCTTTGCCGATTTCTGCCTCACGTCCGAGCTGCCCCCACGTTGCCTTGCTACAACCCATAAAGACTCTCCATCAAGTTGACCTAATGCCAAGACACTTGATACTCCTACCATAAGCTTGTAATCAAGACACACAAGCGACGTTGCCTTACTGTTTCCTTATTTGGCCGGTACTTCACGTCCTTTTGGTTGATGTTGTGCCCTCTCCAAGGCGTGTGTGTTTATGGTTAGTTGCCGACGTGAGACCATGGTGGGGGCTGTGTCGGCGGGGGGTTATTAGCTTTGTGTGCGTGGCCGATCAAGGGAAGGGTGAGAGAGAGACATCAAGGTGGGTAAGTTGTGTGTTTGAACGGTAAAGGGGCTGCTGATTTGTTGTTTATTCAGTCGGCTGAAGTTGGCTGCTGTGTGTTTGATTGTGAAGAGAGACGAGAGAGATGAGAGACCGTGAGCCTAGGGTTTTTGGCTGAGAGTGGCGTTTAGGGTTATTTTGTTTTTTATGATCGGGAGAGAGACGGAGAGAGCTAGGGTTTTGTTTGCGTCGTTTTTGGCTTAAGGTTACTGGCTTCGATGTGGGTTTATGTATGCATGTCGTGACTGGTTTTGTGATCGGTTGTTGGGTTCACAAGGTGGTGTTGTTTCAGTTTGCAATGCGTCAAGGGGCAGTGATGGATGTTGTTTATGGCGTGAATTAGGGTTTCATTTGTCTTTTGCCGAGTGAGAGGAGGAGGGCGTCAGGAGAGAATGTGTTATTTTTATAGTGATTCATTAGGGTTTGCATGGCTTTTAAAAAGGAAAGAAATCAAGTAATTTAATTTGTGTTTAATTTTAATTATTTAAGGTAAGAAATTATTATATTTTGGTGGGTGATTTAATTAAAATTAGGAAGTGATTTATTTTAATTTTGGAATTGGATTTTAATTGGATTTTAATTTGTGAATTTAATTTAATTAAGATTTCAATTTAATTGGTTTTAATTTGTGACATGTATTTTAAATGTTTTAATTATTTTGGATTGAGCTTGGTGTGTTTTAAAACAGAGGTCCAACAAGCGAACCCGAAGTGAAACAAGCGAGTTAAATCTGACAAAATGCTAATTTCCAACTTTACCCTTCCAACGTCCGTTTCCCGCGGCTTTCACAATTAAAGAGGTAGTGTCTCCATACGAGACTCATCATCGGGCTGATATGCAAAATTGCAATGCCTACAGTCTCCCCCACTTTGATGGGACTTGTGCAGTGTGTAACAGTGACAATCATATGAAAGTTATGCAATGCATTTTTACTTACCTGGCTCGCCAGCTGCCACCTGACTTGCCTGTTGCTTCAAACTGAGTTGATATGGTGGTGAGGTGCCTCGACCTCTGGGCTTTGTTCCCGAACCACCGAATGTGAGCTGTGATGATGATGCAGTGGGCCCTCGACCCTGGGACGCATCCCGGAACAGCAAGCGACAACGGGGGCACCTCGACCCTGGGCACCTCGACCCGGAACTACAACCGACAATGGGGCACCTCGACCCTAGGCACCTCGACCCAACACCGCTGACAATAGAGACCTCACCCTCGAACTGATGATGTAGTGGGCACCTCGACCCTGGGCACCTCGACCCGGAACTATAACCGAAAACGGGGGCACCTCGACCCAACACCGCTGACAATAGGGACCTCGCCCTCGAACTGATGATGTAGTGGGCACCTCGACCCTGGGCACCTCGACCCGGAACTACAACCGACAACGGGGGCACCTCGACCCTGGGCACCTCGACCCAACACCGCTGACAATAGAGACCTCGCCCTCGAACTGATGATGTAGTGGGCACCTCGACCCAGAACTACAACCGACAACGGGGGCACCTCGACCCTGGGCACCTCAACCCAACACCACTGAAAATAGGGACCTCGCCCTCGAACTGATGATGTAGTGGGTCCTCGACCCTGAACTGGTACTGATGTAGGCCTCGCCCTCAGACTGACACTGATGTGGGCCTAGCCCCAAACTGATATGGGCCTCGCCCCAAACTGATACTAGTGTGGGCCTCGCCCTGTGACTCATCCCCAAGCTTATACTGATGTAGGCCTCGCCCCGGATTGATACTGATATGGGCCTCGCCCCCAGACTGATACTGATGTGGGCCTCGCCCCCAGACTGACACTGATGTGGGCCTCGCCCCCAGATCGAAAAGGATGTGGGCCTCGCCCCCAGACTGAAACTGATGTGGGCCTCGCCCCAAATTGATATCGGCCTCGCCCCAAACTGATACTAATATGGGCCTTGCCCCAAGATTGATGCTGATGTGGGCCTCGCCCCAGACTAAAACTGATGTGGGCCTCGCCCCAAACTGATATGGGCCTCGCCCCAAACTGATGCTAATGTGGGCCTCGCCCCAAACTGATATGGGCCTCGCCCCAAATTGATACTAATGTGGGCCTCGCCCCAAACTGACCCAGACTGATACTGATGTGGG
This sequence comes from Zanthoxylum bungeanum, assembly GCA_019454045.1. Taxonomy (NCBI): domain Eukaryota; kingdom Viridiplantae; phylum Streptophyta; class Magnoliopsida; order Sapindales; family Rutaceae; genus Zanthoxylum; species Zanthoxylum bungeanum. The sequence goes on from SKCR01003254.1 coordinate 32,056, forward strand.
CCTCGGCCCTGGACTCATCCCCAAAACTGATGCTGATGCTGATGTAATGGTTCATTCCCGAATTGTACTATATGAGATGGTCCATTCCTGAACCGTTACTGTGAGGTGGTCCATTCCTGAACTGTTACTGTGAGGTGGTCCATTCCCGAACCGTGCTGTGAGGTGATCCATTCCCGAACCGTGCTCCATTCTCGGAGTGTCATTCCCGGCTTTTGTTCATTCCCGAACTGTGCTCCATTCTCGGAGTGCCATTCTCGGCTTTGTTCATTCCCGAACTGTACTTCATTCTCGGATTGCCATTCTCTGCTTGTTTATTCCCGAACCTTGCTCCATTCTTGGAGTGCCATTCTCGAACTCTGCTCCGTTTCTCGGATTGCCATTCTCGGCTTGTTCATTTTCGAATTATGCTCCATTCTCGGAGTGCCATTCTCGGCTTGTTCATTCTCGAACTATACTGAATGTGGGCTTTATTCCCAGAGTGCCATACCCGACAAAACCGATGCAGTGTCTCCATACCTGGAGTGCTACTGTAATATCTCCATCTCCGGAGTGTCGTACCTGGCAAAACTGATCTGATATCTCCATATCCGGAGTGCCGTACCTGGCAAAACTGATCTGATATTTCTATATCCAGAGTGCCGTACCTGGCAGAACTGATCTGATATCTTTATATCCAGAGTGCCGTACCCGGCAGAACTGATACTGAACCAATGTGGGCCTCGCCCCCAAAATGCCATACCCGGCAGAACTAATACTGAACCAATGTGGGCCTCGCCCCCAGAATGCCATACTCGGCAGAACTAATACTGAACCAATGTGGGCCTCGCCCCTAGAATGCCATACCCGGCAGAACTAATACTAAACCAATGTGGGTCTCGCCCCCAGAATGACATACCCGGCAGAACTAATACTGAACCAATGTGGGCCTCGCCTCCAGAATGCCATACCCGGCAAGCCTGCTATTGATGCTGATGATAATATGGGCCTCGCCCCCAGAGTTCCATACCCGGCAAAACTGATGCTGATAATAATGTGGGCTTCGCCCTATGATTCATTCCTGGATTCATTCTAAAACTTTCACAACGTGGGCCTCGGCCCTAGAATTCATTCTCGGGAACTGTTGGCGATGTGGGCCTCAACCCTGGGATCCTGAAACTGCTGGTGATGTGGGCCTCAACCCTGGGATTCATTCCCGGATTCATTCCAAAACTCTGACGGTGTGGGCATCGACCCTGGGATTCATTCCCAGATTCATTCTAAAACTCTGCTGATGTGGGCCTCGGCCCTGGGATTCATTCCCGGATTCATTCCAAACCTCTGCTGATAATACGGGCCTCGCCCCTTGGGATTTATTCCTGAAACTGATGATGCTATGTTGTTATTTCTGGTGGGCTTGTCTTTGCCGCTTTCTCTTTTTCTTCTTTTGAAACCTGTGAATACAAAACAAAACAAACACAAAAAGGGAATGCAAAATATGTTACGTGTATGCATGCATGCATGAATGAATTTCTTATTCCGTTGGGTTAGGTCTTCCGCCAGTTCTCCAGGTGATTGCTTAGTCTTCTCTCTGGTGTCATGACTCAATATCTTGTTATGTCCCTGATTCACGACGTGGTAGACTGGTCGCCCCCAGTCTTCGTTTAGCTTTCTACTCTCCGCTGTTTGTACTTGGTCAAGATGAGCCACATGGTGGGGCCTTCTATATCATCACACTATATTACATGCTATGAAATAGTCCACATAGTTATACATATTATCATCCTCAAGGAATGCCCAGTAATGAAACCAGAGAACCTTCAAAACATTCGATGCAACTCAAATCAGAGTTTTTGAATAAATGATCTATGTCAGACTCAAAGTGTGTGTGTGCAAAGGTTCTTTCACAGCTTGATCCTTAAGCAAGCCAACTCAATGATTTCGTTTCAAAAATCGGGATCGGTGGGTCAAACCAACCTAGATGTCTCAATTATATTCTGCAATTGCTTTTTCGTGCTCAATGTGGTATGGTTTTATCTTTATTTTCCTTTGACTCTCATTTTTTCTTTCATTTTGAACTTTTTCTTCTTTTCTTTTTTTTTTATTTTTTTATTTTTTTTTCATTCTTTGACACACATACCCTTTAAGGTAGCATTTCTCCTCATAGTGGTCCTAATACTCGCCCATGGGTAGCTTCACACTTATCGGTTATATGCGGTCTATTTCTTTTCTTTAGAGACTTTTTTTTCAACCATACCACACATCATAACACAAGCAAGTCAGGATAGACATCTAAGAAAACGGTCATTCATCGACCCGCAATTTCTTCAACTAGTCACCTTGCTAACTACTCAGGTTTTCACCGCTAAGAACCTATAGTGAAGTGCTTACGAGTCTAACATAGATCAACAATTCAAAGCATCAGATAAAAGCACATCAAGAGTTTATCGTTTCTAAGATTTCATCCTAAAGCAAACGATTTCATCATTGGACTTATGTCTAACTATTAAGGACTAAACAACCCTTTTTTTCTTTTTCTTTTTCTTTTTTTTTTTTCCTTTTTTTTTCTTTTTCTTTTCTCTCTTTTTTTTTCTCTTTTTTTTTGAAGGCCCCCCCAATGGTCTTTCTATCCTTGCCGTAAGGTTTTCTGTTTCTCAATTTCCTTTTCCCCGCAATCCATGTTTGCTAAACTCCTCTTGACAAACTTTTTTTTCTCTCTAACCCAACGGATATCTATGATGGCTTTTAGGACACGGGGTTAACATGATGCGTGTATGCATGAGATGCATGACATATGTGCAATGTATTTAATATATAAGCCCATTTAAGAATTTTTACACTAGTTGGCCCATTATCATTTTAAAGTATTCAATCATACTATTGCGCGGTGCAAACTTGTCACAGTGGAAAAGGCCCAACAGGTTTACACTTTGCGATAACATGGCTAAACAACTTCAAATGATAAGAGGCCCAAACATAAAATGGCCCACCGACATTTTAGAAGCTTCTGGCCCAACTGCCAAAGGACACGAACTCGTCCCAGTTTAAATGGCCCAACAAGTTCATATCTTTTGACAAAATGTCCAACTGGATCCAAATGACGACGGTCCAAAACATCAACATAAAAAAAATAATTTCTACTAGTTCTACGACTAAGGTTCACATGTGGGTTTACGAGAGTGTGGACAAAGGCTCTCGCTGACGAAGGCTCTCACTGACAATGCCTTCAACTAAACCCCTTCAACCCATTGTAGACACGGCTAATTAAAGCACAAATCCAAACATTACAAGACATTATTTCAGGGCCGATTCTCTATCCCCAGTGGAGTCGCCAGACTGTAGACAACAGAACTCGGCGACGCTGTTCTAGGCTCGCGGCCTAGTTGGGAGTACGGAGTAGCCCGCAGGGGAACTAAACCGGAGAAGTAACATGGAGTCGCCACCCGGTGTGAACCGGGATAAAGATTTAAGGCCGCACTCACCCCTCGCAAAGGAAGACCTCAAACTTGTTAGGTTCGGAATGGTCCCTTATTTATGCCACTTGTAATGATATTATTTGTGCAATAAACTAACCGAATCTACTCAACATGTATGCTCAAAGGTAACTTAGACCTAGTCTGCATTCATCAAAATAAGTCATATGACTAAGTTCGCATGCTTTAAAAAAGTAAATCATTATAACGGCAAGCATACAATATCACACAACGAGCATGTCGAATAATCAAACGCAAAGAACAAATAAATAACTACTACAACATAAACGTAAACAAAATCATTATTGCGAAATTAAAGAACTAAATCATGCATAAATAAATGACATAATCATGCTTTTAAAATAAACGACATACTAGACTAAATCATGCTCAAATACAAGTTTGGATGAAACGAAATACGTGTGTCTCTTAAGTAGTACGTGACATTGTATCCCGAGTACAAACGCACTACCGTCCATTCAGATTCGGTTACGGAATTTACGTCCGGGTTTCCATTCGATATACCACAAAAGAGAACACATATTCCGCTCATCCGGAATTCACATCATGCCTCAATAAACAACTCTCATGCGATAATATATTAAAATAAATAAAAGGAACGAAAGATAATAAATAAAGAAGGTGCCCTCAGGTCTAACCTCTTTTGTCATCTCTTGAAAGCGTGTTATACGGCCGTCGGAAGGGTTGATGTTCCGCAACTTTTCTGGTTCACTAATCCAACGTTTTTCCTTGTTGTTTCGCTGTTTGAGCTGCTGTTTTCACTTCATTTCGCTGCTGTTTTTGTTGTATTTTCTGGTCATTGTTTTTTTGGGTGATTAAATGATTGTTTTAAGGACTGTTTTCAGGGGCTGTTCGAGGACTATTTTAAGGACTGTTTCTGGGTTATGTTTTGTTGGATCTGTTCGGTCAGAGGGAGTGTGTTTGTGGCTTGCTGGTGGTTATTTGTTGTTGCCGAGTCTACGTGTTTCATGGCTACATGTAGGGCTGCATGGTTTGTCGTTGTTTACGTACATGTGAGAGTTAGTGGGTGGCTTAATTTTGGTCGGTCAAGGGGCTTGCTTTGTTTGTTTGTTTGCGTCGGTGAGTTTGGCTAGGGTTTGTCCACGTTGCTTTGCCGATTTATGCCTCACGTCCGAGCTGCCCCCATGTTGCCTTGCTACAACCCATAAAGACTCTCCATCAAGTTGACCTAATGCCAAGACACTTGATACTCCTACCACAAGCTTGTAATCAAGACACACAAGCGACGTTGCCTTATTGTTTCCCTTATTTGGCCGGTACTTCACGTCCTTTTGGTTGATGTTGTGCCTTCTCCAAGGCGTGTGTGTTTATGGTTAGTTGCCGACGTGAGACCAAGGTGGGGGCTGTGTCGGCGGGGGTTCTTAGCTTTGTGTGTGTGGCCGATCAAAGGAAGGGTGAGAGAGAGACAGCAAGGTGGGTAAGTCGTGTGTTTGAACGGTAAAGGGGCTGTTGATTTGTTGTTTATTCAGTCGGCTGAAGTTGGCTGCTGTGTGTTTGATTGTGAAGAGAGACGAGAGAGAGGGGGGACTGTGAGCCTAGGGTTTTTGGCTGAGAGTGGCGTTTAGGGTTATTTTGTGTTTTATGATCGGGAGAGAGACGGAGAGAGCTAGGGTTTTGTTTGCGTCGTTTTTTACTTAAGGTTATTGGCTTCGATGTGGGTTTATGTATGCATGCCGTGACTGGTTTTGTGATCGGTTGTTGGGTTCACAAGGTGGTGTTGCTTCAGTTTGCAAGGCGTCAAGGGGCAGTGAGGGATGTTGTTTGTGGCGTGAATTAGGGTTTCATTTGTCTTTTGCCGAGTGAGAGGAGGAGGGCGGCAGGAGAGAATGTGTTATTTTTATAGTGATTCATTAGGGTTTGCATGGCTTTTAAAAAGGAAAGAAATCAAGTAATTTAATTTGTGTTTAATTTTAATTATTTAAGGTAAGAAATTATTATATTTTGGTTGGTGATTTAATTAAAATTAGGAAGTGATTTATTTTAATTTTGGAATTGGATTTTAATTGGATTTTAATTTGTGAATTTAATTTAATTAAGATTTCAATTTAATTGGTTTTAATTTGTGACATGTATTTTAAATGTTTTAATTATTTTGGATTGGGCTTGGTGTGTTTTAAAACAGAGGTCCAACAAGCGAACCCGAAGCGAAACAAGCGAGTTAAATCTAAAAAAATGCTAATTTCCAACTTTACCCTTCCAACGTCCGTTTCCCGCGGCTTTCACAACTAAAGAGGTAGTGTCTCCATACGAGACTCATTATCGGGCTGATATGCAAAAATGCAATGCCTACATGTGAATATGAATACTTCGTAACCTTTACTGATGTGGCATCGTGTTATGGTTATGTGTTTCTTTTGAAACACGAATCAGAAACTTTTGATAGATTCAAAGTGTTTCGACACGAAGTAGACAGACAGATCGACTAAAGTATAAAACTATCACGGTTAGACCATGATGGAAATACTTAAGCAATAAGTTTCTCAATTATTTGAAAGAGTATAGTATTCTTTCATATAAGACTCCTTCCAGAACACCTCAATTGAGCGGTGTGTCCAAACGGAGAAACCAAAATTTGTTAGACATTATAATGTTAATCATGAGTCGCTCTGAGCTACCATTTTCCTTCTAGCGATACGCATTTAACAGTGCAACACTTATTTTGAATAAGGTTCCATGAAAATCTGTTAGACAAACATCATATTAGATATGAACAGGAAAGAAACCGGGTTTTCTCATTCCTGAAGATTTTGGAATGCTGGGCATATGTTTGGATGATACCAAACTAGAACCCAAATCGGATAAGTGCATAATTTGTAGGTTATCCTAGGGAAACCACAGTATAGTACTTATACAACTCACAAGAGAACAATGTAATTGTTGCTCTCCATGCGGTTTTCCCAAAAGGAATACCAATATGCAGTGGTAAGTGAGAGGAAAGTAAACCTCGATGAAAATCGGAGTAATACTGTTCCAGACGCCGATTCCTTAATGGAACACAAATAGTTCATCAAGGATGAAAATGTACCATAATCTTCGAATACATAAGAACCGCGTAAGTCGGAGAGAGTCAGAAAACAACCTAGGAGGTATGGGTTTCTGATCTCACCTCATGAAGATGTCAATCGTATTGAGGAAGACAAACCGACTACATATGAGGAAGTGATACAAGGTATCGAATCCCTATTATGGCAAAGTGCCATAATGTCCGAAATGGATTCCATGTATACCAACCAAGTTTAGACACTGGTTGTTGTACCGGAAGGCATTGTGCCGAATGGTACTATATAAGTCTTCAAGGAAGACATACATGGATGGCAACGTACCAACGTACAAAGCTAGGCTTGTAGCGAAAAGGTATCGTTATCAACATTGTGTTGATTACAACGAAATCTTTTACTCGTTGCCATGATTAAATCCATTTGGATAATGTTTGCTGATGCTGCATGTTTCATTTATGAAATATAGCAGCTAAACGTCAAAATCGCTTTCCTTAAACGGAAACCTTTTGGAGGATGTTTACAACATCTTGACGGTTTTGTTGTACCAAAACGAGCAAACAAGGTTTGCAAGTTAATTCGATCCATTCATGGATTGAAGCAAGCATTACGTTCTTGGAACCAGCGTTTTGATGTAATCATAATGGTATATGATTTAATTCAAAACGAGAATAATTCTTGTTTATATAAGGAGGTTAGTAGGAGCGCACTAACAGTGATTGTCCTAAATAATGATGATATATCATTTCTTGGAAATGACATTCTCGTAATACAATCGGTGAAACCTTGGCTTTCATGAAAATTATACGTAGATTACTTGGGAGAGACAATCTTTATTCTAGGAATAAAGATCTGCTGGGATAGATCTAAAAGTTGTTGGCACTCTCCGAGAACTCGCACATTCTAAGATATGTACGCGACCTGGTGTCTTATATGCTTTGGACACATGGTGTCACAATCAGGCCAATCCAAGTGATAGTCACTGGATTGATGTTAAGAACATCCTTACGTATCTTAGATGAACTAAAGATGTTGTCTTATACTGTGGAGAATGAGAACTTGAAGTGACTGGGTTCACTGCTGCAAGTTTCCAATCCGAAAATAACGAATGTAAGTCGTAATAAAGGTACTATATAGTTTGAATAACGGAACAGTGAGCTGGAAATCTTCCAAGCAAGATATTGTTACCGAATAACAACAAAAGCGGAATATTACTGCAGCTGAGGCAGCAATAGAAGCACTTTGGATCTTAATAATCCTAATAAGATTATGTGTAGTTCTGTTAGCAGCTGAGCTAGGCTACAGCACAGGCTAAAGAATTAATGGTCTCATCAACGATCCAAGTATATACTTCAACTTTTCATCTGATTCGTTCGGATCATACATCGTGGCGTTGTGATGATCGAATAAATCGCATCAGATGATAACTTTGCAAATCCGCTGACTAAAGCAGTTTCTCAACAAAAGTTTGAGCGACCCATACATAGTTCAAGTGTAAGACACTTGAGTGATTAGCTATAGGCCAAGTGGGAGATTGTTGGACAATTATGACCCACAGCATCACTATTTGTACAGAACATTGTGTTGTTGTACAAATTAACTATGTGGCAAAGGAAATTGCTCTTTTATCATTTGTAATTGGATTACCAAGATACATAAATGATAAAAGTCTATATGATTAGTTTCGGATTAATAAGATATGAGACAGTATTAATCCACTAAGGTTTAATCATTAAAACATCCCTAGTCGTAGTATTATCGAGATTGGACATCGATAATGCGGAATAGACTAGTATTGCACTTGTGCGCGTTGTGGGAGCATAACGGCATAGTTCTCATATATTTAAGTATTGGATACTTATGAAAGTGTAATATGAGGTTGTGTTTACCGATGGTACGGAAACAACTTCGTTCTGGATAGACCCCTCGGAATTCCATTGGTAGTATGACTATGTGTCTATGGAAGTCCGAATCAGGGTAGATGTATTTGGTCTTAACTTGAGACTTGCACCGCTAATATTTGCGACAATCAATATACTTTGGTTTTGGTCGTCCAGGGCTTTAACAGGTTTTGTGTACGCCTCTTCTGGGTATATTGAGAATCTTAGTGTATTGGGTGTGATGTCAAGATGGAAGTATCACTCCAATCATATATCTGGGATAAAATTCATTTAAAGAGAGAGAACGATTAATTTGGAATTAATCGATAAAATAATATATTCGATATATTAAACGAAATTAGATTTCGACGCAGAATTAAAATTAGATTTTAATTCGGGCAAGCGAGTTAATTTAGAATTAATTCGCTAGCGACTTGAATAGTAATTTTACTAGGCATAATTATTTAATTAAATTTGATTTAATTACGTCGCAAATGAAAATTCGTTAATTCGAAATTAGCGAACCCGAGCCCGGGAGTGTTTGCGGGCCCACTCGCATTTCGAATCAAGTGGGGCCCACAAGTCACATCACGCGTCACATCATTAGTCATTCTTGTGATGGAAGTCGCATCAACTTTGAGTGATGTGATGGATGTCACTTTTGTGAGTGATGTGAGTTGTTGGAAGGCTTTAATGCCTTGTACCTTTTTTGAATTTGGTAATTGATTTTTTGTATTTGATTTTAGAAATCAAAACACACAACACACAACTCATTTTTCTTTTCTCCATCTCCCTCATCTCACGGCACAAGGTGCGTTATTCTCTCAAATTTCCTCTCATGGCCGAGAGCAACAAGAAGCTAAGGAAAGATTTGTGGCAAATTTTTCAATGATGCTAGCACATCCAATGGGTCACACAAAGGTGATAGGGAAACCCATTCATGAGCATGGAATCCTTTTTCAAAGCTTAGAGCTTGAAGAACATCTCAAGGAGGATAAAGAGGAGCTTGGCCGTGAGTCTCATGAAGAATTTTTGCGTTCATCGCATCCAAAAGCCGATCAAAGTGAGTATTTTCGCAACTTTACTTTGATGTATTCACAAGTTTATATGCTTAATATGATCTTGGTTTGACCTAGAAAACCCAAAAAGTCCATGCCTAAATAATTAATTGAAAGCCTATTGGACTTTAATTGAATTGACATTGGATGCTAATTTGGCATTTGACACGCAATTGGATTGGATTTGGAATCCAAGTCTTTAGGGCACTAAAATAAGTGTAATTGTTTAATTTGAAATTAAACATGAATTAGTATTGGATACAATTTAAATTGGATTTAAAATTATAGTTCGATATAATTCAAGAATACTTACTTTGAGTATTTATTCTTAAACGAGTTGGACTCGCGCAGATCAAATCGTTGTATGAACATTGGATGGTCATTAATCAAAGATTAATTAATTAGATTGATTGACAGTATGCTTTGTGTGAATACTTGGATGTATTTGTTGAATAATGTATATCATATGGATATTAGATGGGTGGGGGCAATTTTGGAAATTATTGTAAGTATAGTACTTATTTGAAATTGGACATGCGTGTCCAGCCTTTCACCTCATTTTCTTTTTGTATTTCTCTTCTCACCAATTCCCCTAAATATAAATGAGGTTTCTTTATGAAAAAATTAGACCTGAATTGCTGCCATCATTCACGTATAACATGGTCTATTTTTGTGTGTGCTATGGAAAATAGTAAAAAACATAAGCAAAATTAGTTCAAAAAGGGCTGGACAGATTTGGCTCAGAAGAGGAAAGACATAAAAAAATTTCAAGGTCGATCCCAGTTCCGAACATGCTTCCGCCGCGAGGGAAATCATTTCCAACAATTGGCATCAGGAGCGAGGTTGAAAAATATTCTTAACCCTTTAAAAAGTTTCTGTTTTTATTTATTTATATGTGATATTTTTTTATACATGTTGTGATGAGTAGGCATAAATCTTATATTCATATGATGAATGTTTGTGCTTAAGTTCAAGGGATGAATGTATTGCATTGGTCGTAAAGTTTTCCGTATCTTATTCTTATGTTATTTTGTTCTTGGGAATGTAAGGCCATAAGGCCAATTCTTACAAGTGTTGTAAATATTTTTCCTATGTAAAATTATTAAGATGTATCAATTTTATGTAATTGAGGAGCCGATGCCGTCAACAACTTAACACCATTCCATGGAGCGAGATTTGAAGACCTATGGATGCCTTGGTAAACTTTTGTACTAATTAGATTAGTATAGGAACAATAAGAGGTCGGTCAATGCAATTTTATTTTATGTTATATGTATGTTTAATTCAAAATATTTCAATAATATGTCATATACCTTAGGGTTCATACTCTTGCATTTTCACATGCCATAACATGTAATAGATGAATTTATATTTTAGTAATAAAGTTTGATTTTATGAAATTTAAAAGAGTTAAATTGGAATATGATATGCATGAAAACAAATTAATAAGATTAATAGGTTTAATGGTTTAAAATTGGAAATTCAAAATTTAAATATAAATATGGGCTTTATAAGTGCATTATATTTTCCCTTGGTGTATCAAATGGAAACTCGGATGTAAATTCCGTAGTTAATTCTGAATGGACGATAATATAGCCTGCACTCGGGACATAATTCCACGTACCATTGGAATTTATAAGATGCTTATTTTAATTAAAATTTTGTCTCTTTCAGATTTTAAATTTTAAACTTGTTAGTGAGCTAAAAATTGACTAGGTCACTGAAGTAAACTTAAATAAATTAGTTTATTAAGTAAAATATTAGTTGAGACTAATAAGAATTAGTAAAAAAAATTTAATAGCTAAAATTGATTAGATCACTAATTTTACACTACTATAAAATTGATTTATGTTTTAATCGTGCATAATCTTATAGACACTAGTGAATTAAAATATTAGATATTTTAAGTAGAAACCTTTAAATTTAAAATAGTGAGTGGGAGAGGCATATACGAAAATATATATCAGGATCTCCATTGTTAGTCCGAAAATGTGAGATTCAAAAGGCGCCTCGAGACGAGTTTGTTTTCGTCCCTCTACGGATGGTGTCCATTTTGGGTCAATATCAAGTTCGGATTCTGTGAGGATATGAATTATAGATGTATCCGGTGAACTGACCTACCATACAACGACACTTCACTTGTTAAGTGTCTAAGGGCTCCGAAATAACGGTTTACACTCACAGAGAAGTGATTAAATATTAATCGAAGTTCTTTGATCAAATCAAACGGTGGACCCTACGGAAACACTTATTTGTGAGATGATAGATTTCTGTGGCATAGTAATTATTTTTAGGTTTCTAATTCATTATATATGTACATGCATCATGTTTAATTTTATGCCTAAATGAATTGATGATTTTGATATGCGATGAATGAATATTAAAATGCATGTTTATTTTACTTTCAGCCATGGTTTCTCCAATAATTTCAATTCTCTCAAATGATAAATTAACGGGAGAAAACTATGTAAAATAGAAAAGTAACATGAACGCCATCTTGGTCTGTGAAGACCTTAAGTTTGTTATAACAGAGGAATATCCCATCGAGCCAGCCAGAAATTCTGGCCAAGTTGTGCGCGATGCCTATCAAAAATGGACCGCGACCAATGAGAAAGCTTGCTAATATTTGCTAGCAGGAATGTCTGATGTTCTTGCTACAAAACATAGGCCAATGGCTACAACATCCATGATGATGGAGTCATTGTGGGGTATGTTCGGACAACCTTCAGAATGACAACGTCATGAGACTATGGTCTCAGTGACTACCGCAAGGATGAATGAAGATACATCAGTCCAAGAGCATATCTTGAGGATGATATCCTATCTCAACATGGCCAAAACTCATGGAGCTCACATTGACGAGCGTAGCCAAGTGACCATGATCATAGAACCTCTTCCGAAGAGTTTCTTGTAGTTTAAAATCAACTATGTTATGAACAAATTGACTTTTAATTTGACTCAATTTCTTAATAAGCTCTCCCATTACGAGTCCATGCTGGTGGATCCTTGTAAGCCCAGCTGAGAGGCAAATATTTTCGAATCTTCTAAATCTGCAAAGACGAAGAAGAAATGCGCCGGGAAGGCTAAGACAAAGCCCATGAAGAAGAACAAAAGAAGCTCCAATGATACCAAGCCCAAAGGAAAATGTTTCCATTACAACAATGATGGGCATTGGAAATGGAACTGTCCTAAATACCTTGCTGAGCTGAAAGAGAAGAAGGCCACAAGTAAATACGATTTACTTGTCATTGAGTCTCTTTTTGTTGATGATGATAAATCTGCATAGACTGTTGATTCTGGAGCCACTAACCATGTTTGTTCTTCTTTGCAGCTACTTGACTCATGGAGGGACCTTACTGAAGGTGACTTTACCATGAGGGTTGGGACAGGGGATGTTGTTTCAGCTAGAGCAGCGATAGTTTCGAGTTTAAATTTTTTAAATAATAGTTTTTTACAATTGAATAATGTGTTATTTTTTCTTATTTTTTTGCAAGAATTTGATTTCTGTTTCTAAACTTTTGGATCATGGTTTTTCTATTTCATTTAATAATAATTTAGTTATTATTGCTAGAAATGGATTAACTATATGCACATGAAACTCATATAACAACTTATATGTATTAAGACCGTCAACACATAGTTCACTGCTCAACACTGAAATGTTTAAGGTTGAAAAACCTAAAACAAAATGGCAAAAGATTTCTCACGATGACATATCTCTGTGGCATCTTAGACTTGGTCATATTTGCCTTGACCAGATAGATAGGTTGATAAATAACGGAGCCTTAAACTAGTTAAAGCTTAGAACTTTATCAGTATCCGAATCTTGTCTGGAAGGAAAAATAACCAAGAAACATTTTAGTGAAAAAGGTATAAAAGTCAGTTAGCCACTTCAAATAATACATTCAGACATTTACAGACCAATAAATGTAAGAGCCCGAGGTGGTTATGAATACTTTATCATATTTATTAACGATTATTCGAGATATGTGTATGTTTACCTAATGCATCATAAGTCAGATACCTTTGAAAAGTTCAATGAGTATCGTGCTGAGGTTGAGAACCAATTAGGTAAGACGATCAAAACTCTACGATAGGATCGTGAAGGATAATATCTTGATAGTGATTTCGAGGAAATCTTGGTAGAGCGTGAGATAGTATCATAGCTTACAGCACCTAGAACACCACAACAGAATGGTGTTGCAGAGCGAAGAAATATATCTTTAATGTATTTCCATCTAAGTCTGTTCCTAAGACTCCCTTAGAGTTGTGGAGTGGTCGTAAAGATAGTTTACGATATTTCCTCATATGTGGGTGTCCAGCACATGTGCTGAAGAATAAGACTACAAAGTTGGAGCCATATTCTCAAGTGTGTCTATTTGTAGGCTATCCTAAGGAGACTAGGGGTGAGTTCTTTTATAGTCCAGAAGATAATAAAATATTTGTATTGAAAAATGCTATATTTTTTTAGGAGGATTATATGAAGTAAGAAGAATGCTTCAGAGTTGATATTGTTGATATTATCATTCAGGATACTGAGCCAAATCCCACGGATACACTTGAAACTTGTATCACCAACATGACTGACAGCGAGCTAGATGCTGAAATCCTGGAATGTATCAACTACCTTGATAAACCATTCCGATTCAAAGCGACACCACAAGTGGAAAGCCTCAAACTGCCAAAGAAGATCGAATCAAGCCTTCATTTGAAGAACCACCGCAGTTGGAAAGTTACTTCTGAGCCATCTCAGGTACGCATTTCTTGGAAACTCTTCTGAATTACCTGTTATTATTTCTTCTTCGCTAACATTAGAGCAGGAAGAAAAATTGCTGAGAGTGTTACGAGAACACAAGAAGGCCATTGGCTGGACTATAGCAGACATTCGAGGCATTAGTACATCATTTTGTATGCAAAAGATTCTGATGAACGATGAATACAAACCCACAGTTGAGCATCAACGGAGACTCAATCCAATCATGAAGGAGGTAGTGAAGAAAGAAATCATCAAATGGTTGGATGTTGGCATCATTTACCCCATCTCAGACAGCAGTTGGGTAAGTCCTTATGCAGTGTGTGCCGAAGAAAGAAGGAATTACTGTTGTCACAAATGAAAAGAACGAGTTGATTCCAACAAGAACGGTGACTGGATGAAGAGTATACATAGACTACAGGAAGCTGAACAAAGCCACGAGAAAGGACCATTTTCCGCTACCATTCATTGACCAGATGTTAGACAGACTGGCGGGACATGAGTTCTATTGCTTTCTAGACGGATATTCAGAATACAATCAGATTTCCATCGACAAGTCCGGGAATGGACACGCCGAGAATGGCACGCTGGGAATGGAGATATAGTCCGGGAATGGACAGCTCGGGAATGAGCACGTCGAGAATGGCACTCCGGGAATGGAGATCGGATCGGGAATGGACCACAACACGGTGACGGTTCGAGAATGGACCTCATCACACCTCATCACAGTAACACTCCGGGAATGGAGATCGGTTCGGGAATGGACCACAACACGGTGACGGTTCGGGAATGGACCTCATCACACCACATCACAGTAACACTCCGAAAATGGAGCACGGTTCAGAAATGGACCATCATCACATCAGCGATGCCTCGGAAATGGGGTTTAGCATGACGAAAATGGCACTCCGGAAATGGAGCACGGTTCGGAAATGGACCATCATCACATCAGCGATGCCTCAGAAATGGGGTTTAGCATGCCGGAAATGGCACTCCGGAAATGGAGCATGGTTCGGAAATGGACCATCATCATATCAGTGATGCCTCGGAAATGGGGTTTAGCATGCCGAAAATGGCACTCCAAAAATGGAGCACGGTTCGGAAATGGACCATCATCATATCAGCGATGCCTCGGAAATGGGGTTTAGCATGCCGAAAATGGCACTCCGGAAATGGAGCATGGTTCGGAAATGGACCATCATCATATCAGCGATGCCTCGAAAATGGGGTTTAGCATGCCGGAAATGGCACTCCGGAAATGGAGCACGGTTCGGAAATGGACCATTATCTCATCACTCGCCGAAAATGGCACTCCGAAAATGGAGCACGGTTCGGAAATGGACCATCATCATATCAACGACACCCTAGGTACGGGGTTAGCACTCAGACCACAGCGACACCCTAGGTACGGGGTTAGCACGGCAGGTACGGCATGTGGACTATTCAGACTATTGTGGCTCTCTAGGTACAGAGACGTCACCGCGACACCCTAGGTACGGGGTTAGCATTCAGACATTTGTGACTCTCTATGTATGGAGGCGTCACTGCGACACCCTAGGTACGGGGTTAGCCTCCAGACATTCGTGGCACTCTAGGTACGGAGGCGTCACCGCGACACCCTAGGTATGGGGTTAGCACTCAGACATTTGTGGCTCTCTAGGTACGGAGATGTCACCGCGACACCCTAGGTACGGGGTTAGCACTCAGACAACAACAACATCTCTGCGGCACTCTAGGTACAGAGACGCAACCGCGACGCCCTAGGTACGGGGTTTAGCACCATCAACTCAACACAGCAGGCAGACCATGTGGCAGCTGGCGAGCCAGGTAAGTAAAAATGCATTGCACGTACTTTGATAGGATTGTCATTGTCACACACTGCACAAGTCCCATCAAAGTGGGGGCGACTGTAGGCATTGCATTTTTGCATATCAGCCCGATGATGAGTCTCGTATGGAGACACTACCTCTTTAGTTGTGAAAGCCGCGGGAAACAGACGTTGGAAGGGTAAAGTTGGAGATTAGCATTTTGTCAGATTTAACTCGCTTGTTTCGCTTCGGGTTCGCTTGTTGGACCTCTGTTTTTAAACACACCAAACCCATTAAATCACATCCAAAAATAATTAAAACATTTAAAACACATCTCACAAATTAAATAATTAAAACATTTAAAATACATGTCACAAATTAAATTAAAACTAATTAAATTAAACTTAAATTAAATTAAATTAAATCACATCCCTAAACTAAATAAATCCAATTAAATTAAATAAAACACATGTCACAAATTAAAATTCATTTCCCAAATTAAAATATTCAAATTAAATTCCATAAATAACATTCCTAATTAAAATAAATCACATTCCTAATTTAATTAAATCACCTACCAATTTAAATAAATCATATCTTTAACTAAAAAGAATAAATCAAATCACTTCCCTTAATTAAAAGATTTCCTTATCACATACTAAATTAAAAGATATCCCCAATTAATACACAAATCATATTCCTTCCCCAACAAGGTAAATCTCCTCCCTTGGCCTATAAAAAGAACCCTTAACCCACACATCCAAACCCTGGCTGGCTGGCTGACTCATTCTCACGAAATCAACCCTAAAATTCTAAGTTCACGCTCAAAGCACACACTCACATATTGCCTCAAACCATCACGCCACCTGCCGCACCGTAAGTCAACCCACTCACGATTAATTGCCCCTTCACACCTCACAGCTCACCAATTCATCACGCCGCCTAGCCCCCACACCTGCGCACGTTCACAAGCCACACAGCCTCCCTTCAACCACACACTCTCACGCCCATTGCCTTAAAGCGCCCACTGACCTGCACCTTCAGCAACGTCCACCTGCCAACATTCACGCCATTGCACACCACACCACAAACTGCCACCAATATAGCCTTCACTCACGCCTAAAACAACAACCAAACTCAACCTTATTCACGCACAAACTGACATCAAACAACCCTCAAATATAGCCCCAAAACACCCTCAAATAAACCTTATTCACAACCTTAAAGTCGTGCAAAATATCCCCCAAAAGCAGCCCCAATTGTGCGCCCAAGTCAGCCCTGAAAACGGCTTCACTGCACTAGTGAACTGCCGAGTTTAGCTTACAGTTCTGGTCAGTATTTGCTGCGACTTTAGCCCATAAAACAACCCTAAAATCACCTAGAAAACCCCCCAAAAACCTCCATAAAGTTTCCCTAAAAATATCCCACAAACGCACCTCCATAAGCCTTCAAAATCACCCAAAACAGTCCGCCAAACGACCAAAACTGTGACCTGAAACGTAGCAGCAAAACAGCAGCGAAACGGAGTAAAAACAGCAGCCCGAACAGCAAAACAGCGAGGAAAGACGTTGAGTTGGTGAACTAAAAGAGTAGCGGATCATTCACCATTCCAACGGACGTGTAACGCCCTTTCCTGAGACGACAAAAGAGGTTAGACCTGAGGGCACCTTTTCACTCATCTTCTTTCGTTTTTATTTTATTTATTTTAAAATATTATTGCATGAGAGTCGTTTGAAGCATGATGTGATTATTGGATGAGCGGGATATGTGTTCCCTTTTGTGGTATATTGGATGGAAACCCGGACGTAAATTCCGTAGCCGATTCCGAATGGACGGTAGTGCGGTAAGCACTCGGGATACAACGCCACGTACCACTTAAGATATACATATCTCGTCTCATCCAAATTTGTATTTGAGCATGTTATAGTTCGTAGGTTATTTATTTATTGTTTAAAGCATGATAATGTTAGTTTTATGCATGATAGGTTGCTTAGTTTATGTTTATATTCAAATAGTTATTCGTTTATTTCAATTGAATGGTTTGATATGCTCGTTGTGTTCTATTGTGTGTTTACCGTTTAATGATTTACTTTCAAGCATGCAAACTTAGATTAGGAGTTGGTTAGATGAAAGCATGTTAGATCTAAGTACCCTTTGAGCATGATTATTGAGTAGACTCGGTTGATTTATTGCACAAATTATATCATCACAAGTGACATAAGTAAGGGACCATTCCGAACCCAACGGTTTGAGGTCTTCCCTTGCGAGGGTGAGTGAGGCCTTAAATCTTTGTCCCGGTTCACACCGGGTGGCGACTCCATGTTATTTCGTACTCCCATCTAGGCCGCGAGCCTAGAACAGCGTCGTCAAGTTCTGTTGTCTACAGTCTGGCGACTCCACTGGGGATATTTTGAATCGGCCTCGAAATCATGTCTTGTGATGTGTATAATTTGTGCATTAGTTGACCATTTCTATAATGGGTTGAGGGAGTTAATCAAAGGCTTTGTTGAAGCTAGGTGATGGTTGGGTGTCTTCCTTCACTCACTACCCTTCGGGGAAAAGCTGTGAAGGCACCTAGATAAATCATCACTTGTAGCTCGTTGTGACAGACTAGTTTGGAGGACTCGTTGTTTATTCCTGACACCAAGCGATAAGAGCCTAAGGGGCTTGGGTACTTAAGAGAGCCTCGCTCCACCCTCCCTCTAGGGAATCTACAACGGGAAATCCATTCGACAGTTAGTCACACACCGTAACTCGTTGGCACGTACCGTAAGGTATAAAAAAGGTGCACTCACTTGGTCATTTGAACCCTTGAGTGGGGAGTCCTAGTTGTGGGTAATCCTTCGTCAAACGAGAGCCTTTGTCCACACTCATGTAAACCCACATGTGAACCATAGTTGTATGACATATAGGAGCCACCCTTTATGCTTTTGATAACCCCATGCATATTGTGTCCCATACATCACATGCATCTCATGCATACATGCATCATGTTAACCCTCGTGTCTTAAAAGCCATCATAGATATCCGTTGGGTTAGGGATAAAAGAAGACTTGTCAAGAAGAGTTTAGAAAACATAGATATCGGGGAAAAGGAAACTGAGGAATAGAAAACCTGACGGTAAGGATAGAAAGACCATGGTGGGCCCAAAAAAAAAAAAAAGAGAAAAACAAAAAAGAAGAAAAAAAGAAAAAAAAAAAAAAGAAAAAATTGTGTTTGTAGTCCTAATAGTTAGGCATAAGTCCAATGATGAAATCGTTTGCTTTAAGGTGAAATCTTAGAAACGATAAACTTTTGATGTGCTTTTATCTGATACTTTGAGTGATTGATCTATGTCAGACTCGTAAGCACTCCACTATAGGTTCTTAGCAGTGAAAACCTGAGTAACTGGCAAGGTGACTAGTTGAAGAAATTATAGGTCGGTGAATGACCGTTTGCTTAGATGTCTATCTTGATTTGCTTATGTTATGATGTGTGGTATGGTTGAAAATGAATGAAAAGTCTCTGAAGAAAATAATTGAACCGCCTATAACCGATAAGCGTGAAGCTACCCATGGGCGAGTATTAGGACCACCATGAGGAGAAATGCTACCTTAAAGGGTAGGTGTGTTGAAAAAAAAAAGAAAAAAAGAAAAAAAAAAGAAAAAAAGAAAAAAAAAAGAAAAAATTGTGTTCGTAGTCCTAATAGTTAGGCATAAGTCCAATGATGAAATCGTTTGCTTTAAGGTGAAATCTTAGAAACGATAAACTTTTGATGTGCTTTTATCTGATACTTTGAGTGATTGATCTATGTCAGACTCGTAAGCACTCCACTATAGGTTCTTAGCAGTGAAAACCTGAGTAACTGGCAAGGTGACTAGTTGAAGAAATTATAGGTCGGTGAATGACCGTTTGCTTAGATGTCTATCTTGATTTGCTTATGTTATGATGTGTGGTATGGTTGAAAATGAATGAAAAGTCTCTGAAGAAAATAATTGAACCGCCTATAACCGATAAGCGTGAAGCTACCCATGGGCGAGTATTAGGACCACCATGAGGAGAAATGCTACCTTAAAGGGTAGGTGTGTTGAAAAAAAAAAGAAAAAAAGAAAAAAAAAAGAAAAAAAAAAGAAAAGAAAAGAAAGAGAAGTTCAAAATGAAAAGAAAAAATGAGAGACAAAGGAAAAGAAAGATAAAACCATACCGCATTGTGCACGAAAAAGCAACTGCAGACCCTAATTGAGACATCTAGGTTGGTTTGACCCATCGATCCCGATTTTTGAAACAAAATCATTGAGTTGGCCTACTTAGGAATCAAGCTGTGAAAGAACATTTGCACACACACAATTTGAGTCTGGCATAGATCATTTGTTCAAAGACTTGGATTTGAGTTGCATCGAATGTTTTGAAGGTTCTCTGGTTTCAATACTGGGCATTCTTTGAGGACCATAATATGTGTAGCTATTGGGACTATTTCATAGCATGTGATATAGCATGATGATATGGAAGGCCCCACCATGTGGTTCATCTTGACCAAGTACAAACAGCGGAGAGCAGAAAGCTAAATCAAGACTGGAGCGACCAGTCTACCTCATCGTGAATCCGGGACATAACAAGAAATTGAGCCATGAGACCAGAGAGGAGACTGTGCAATCACCTGGAGAACTGGCGGAAGACCTAACCTAACAGAATAGGAAATTCATTCATGCATGCATGCATACACGTAACATATTTTGCATTCTTTTTGTGTTTGTTTTGTTTTGTATTCACAGGTTTCAAAGAAGAAAAAGAGAAAGCTGCAAAGACAAGCCAACCAGAATCAGCAACATATGAGTAGTAGTTTTGGGGATGAGTCCCAGGGTTGAGGCCCATATCAGTATCAGTTTTGGGGCGAGGCCCACGTCAGTATCAGTCAGGGGGTGAGGCCCACATCAGTGTCTGTATGGGGGCGAGGCCCACATCAGTTTCAGTTTGGGGTCAAGGCCCATATCAGTATTCGTTTGGGGATGAGTCCCGGGGTTGAGGCCCACAACAGTATCAGCTTGGGGCGAGGCCCACATCAGTTTGGGGCGAGGCACACATCAGTATCAGTTTGGGGCGAGGCCCACATCAGTATCAACTCAGGGTCGAGGCCTACATTATCACCAGTTTCAGGAATGAAGCCCAGGGAATAAATCCCACATTCAGCACGGTTCAGGAATGGACCACCCCACAACACGGTTCAGGAATGAACCATCACATCAGTATCAGTAGGGATGAGTCTCAGGGCTGAGGTCCATACATTAGTATCAGCTTGGGGCGAAGCCCATATCAGTTTTGGGGATGCGTCCCAGGGTCGAGGCCCACATCAGCATCATCTGAGGGCGAGGCCCACGTCATTGGCATCAGTATCAGTTTCTACCGAATATGACATCCTGGGGGCGAGGCCCATATTACATCAGATCAGTTCTGCCGGGTATGGAATTCTGGGGGCGAGGCCCACATTACATCAGATCAATTCTGCCGGGTATGGCATTCTGGGGGCGAGGCCCATATTACATCAGATCAGTTTTCCAGGTACGACACTTCGGGTATAGAGACACATCAGTAGAGTTTTGGAATGAATCTAGGGAATGAATCCCAGGGCCGAGGCCCATATCAGCAGAATTTTGGAATGAATCCCAGGGCCGAGGCCCATATCAGCAGAATTTTGGAATGAATCCAGGGAATGAATCCCAGGGCCGAGGCCTATATCAGCAGAATTTTGGAATGAATCCAGGGAATGAATCCCAGGGCCGAGGCCCATATCAGCAGAATTTTGGAATGAATCCAGGGAACGAATCCCAGGGCCGAGGCCCACATTAGCAGAGTTTTGGAATGAATCCAGGGAATGAATCCCAGGGCCGAGGCCCACATCGTCAGAATTTGGAATGAATCCAGGGAATGAATCACAGGGCCGAGGCCCATATCAGCAGAATTTTGGAATGAATCCAGGGAACGAATCCCAGGGCCGAGGCCCACATCAGCATAGTTTTGGAATGAATCCAGGGAATGAATCTCAGGGCCGAGGCCCACGTTGTCAGAATTTGGAATGAATCTAGGGAATGAATCCTAGGGCCGAGGCCCACATCGTCAGAATTTTGGAATGAATCCCAAGGCCGAGGCCCACGTCGTCAGAATTTGGAATGAATCCAGGGAATGAATCCCAGGGCCGAGGCCCACGTCGTCAGAATTTGGAATGAATCCCAGGGCCGAGGCCCACATCAGCATCAGTCTGGGGGCGAGGCCCATATTAGCATCAGTATCAATCTTGCCGGGTATGGCACTCTGGGGGGCGAGGCCCACATCATTATCGGTATCAGTGTTGCCGAGTATAACACTCTGGGGGCGAGGCCCACATTAGTTCAGTATCAGTCTTGCCGGGTATGGCACTCTGGGGGCGAGGCCCACATCGTTATCAGAATCAGTCTTGCCGGGTATGGCACTTTGGGGGCAAAGCCCACACTTTATCAGAATCAGTCTTACCGGGAATGGCACTCCGAGAATGGAGCAGAGTTCGAGAATGAACACGCCGGGAATGGCACTCCGAGAATGGAGATATAGTCCGGGAATGGACAAGTCCAGGAATGGACACGCCGAGAATGGCACGCTGGGAATGGAGATATAGTCCGGGAATGGACAGCTCGGGAATGAGCATGTCGAGAATGGCACTCCGGGAATGGAGATCGGATCGG
>SKCR01003255.1:0-54337 GCA_019454045.1 Zanthoxylum bungeanum
CGGCCAAGCCTACTTTAATTTGGGGGGAAATTGTTCCAAATCAAAATTCAATCCAATTGAACTTCAATTAACATTACCCACTGTTTTAAGTCATCCAATGATCAAAAAAAAAAAATCACCAAGAAATTAGGGTTCTTCAATTTCGGCCATGCCTCCAATTTGGGGGGAAAACTTGATCCAATCAAATTTCATGAAATTGAACATACACAACTTCAATTAATCAACATATAAGCATACTTAATCAATCAATTTAACCAAATCATGCTTCAATTGATTTTACCCAATTTCAACCCTAACTTTTTCATGTTTGATCAAAGCTCTGATACCATTGTTGGTTTCTAATTAGGTCCCAAGATCATGAAATCAAGCAACAAATTCGCATGAATACATCAAAGGAGTAAAGCGGAAAGGAAACATAACTCACATTGAACGATTTGATGCTAGGAAGAACAAGCCACTTCTTCCTCCTTGTTGAAGCTCAGCAATGGCTCTTGAATGCTGTGGTGCTCGACTTTTGGGCTGTGAAACTCCTCCAAAATTCGGCCATGGGAGACACCATGGAAGCTCCAAGCTTCAAGCTCCAAAAATGGATTCCAAGCTCAAGAAATCGTTTCCCTATCACCTATGTATAACCCAAGGTGTGCTAGCACTTCTTCATCTTCCTTTATTTTCGGTCAAACCAGAAATTTGAGGAAGAAATCGGCAGGAGCCGGTGAGAGGAGAGAGGGAGAAGAGAAAATATGAGGGAAAAATTAGGTTTCCCTTGAAACCGTATATAAGTGGAGGAGAGATGAATTAAAAATAAAAAATGTATTGGGTTATATATTTTCCAAAAATAAAATAAACCATTTACTACTTTTCAATTTTCAAAAAACCAAAAGTCAAAAGCCAAAAAGCAAAAAGCATTTTAAGCTTTTCAACTACCACATCATTATCACATCAATCAATCAATCAAGTGACAAGTTGTCACATCACTCAAAGTGACTAATGATTTGAGGCTTGATGCGACTAGCGATTTGACGATTGATTTGACTTGCGTGCCGCACTCGAATTCGAAATGCGAATGCGCTCGCAAATAATCCCGGCTCAGGTTCGCTAATTCAAAATTAACGAATTTTCCGTTGTGACGTAATTATACGATTACGCCTAGCGAAATCACTATTCACGTCTCTAACGAATTAATTCTAAATTAATTCGTTCGCCCAAATTAAAATCTAAATTTAATTCCGCATCGAAATCCAATTCTAATAATATATCAAATATATTATTTTATCGATTAATTCCAAATTAATCGTTCTCTCTCTTTAATTAAAATTTATCCCAGATAAAATATCTCCGTAATTAATCCCAGATTAATTTCTCTCTCTTCTAATTAATCCCAGATTAATTAAAATGTGAGTCATACATCATCGGTGAATCTTTGGGAAGCGACCCATGAGATCCCGGATATGTTGGCAGTAAATACGGTCGTCGGACTATCCAAACACGTAAGTACCTCGTACTACATTTATACCGATTTACAAGACAAGGTTGGCTTCTAGCAAAGTGGCATGCCTACCCAATTCTCCAGAAATATCCTTATAGGATATTTGATCTATATCAAGCGTAGTATACCGAAGTATTGCGTATTTCTGTCCAGTATCGGATGTTCACGTGCTAGGCCTGGGGCTGGAATTGTGTCTGCCCCGTACGAAGCACATATCGGATGTCTGGTAACTAGTCTCTATAATCGGATATTCATAACTTTGTCATAATATCCCGATAGCTCGAGCATTTAAGAGAACGAGTTCCGTATCCTACGTGACCATCATCTCCATATGACTGGAGTGACACTTCCATCTTGACATCACACCCAACACACTACCATTCTCAATATACCTAGCATTGGCGTACACAGAACCGGTTAAAGCCCTGGACGACCTCAACTAAAGTATATTGATTGTCGTAAGTATTAGCGGTGCAAGTCTCAGGTTAAGACCAAATACACCTACTCTGATTGCAGACTCCCATAGACACATAGTCATACTACCAATGGGATTCCGCGGCGGGGGTCATCCAGAGCGAAGCTATTTCCCGTAACATCGGTAAAACACAACCTCCTATTACACTTGCATGAGTATCTTATACCCAAATATATGAGAACTATGTCGTCGTGCCCTCACAAACACGCACAAGTGTAATACTAGTCTTTACGTATTTATCAATGTCCAATCTCGATAATACTCTGACTATGGATATTTAATGATTTATGTTTCGTGGACTAATATTGTCTCATATCATTCTCCATCCAGGAACAAATCATAGGGACCTCTTATCATTTATACATCTAGGTGATCTAATCACAAATGATAAGAGTGCAATCTCCTTTGTCACATAGTTAATTTGTACAATAACATCGTGATCTGTACAAATAGTGACGCTATGTGTCATAATTGTCCAACATGACTAAGAACATTATCTATGTATCTAGTTTAACTCGTTG
Source organism: Zanthoxylum bungeanum (assembly GCA_019454045.1). NCBI lineage: Eukaryota > Viridiplantae > Streptophyta > Magnoliopsida > Sapindales > Rutaceae > Zanthoxylum > Zanthoxylum bungeanum. The sequence goes on from SKCR01003255.1 coordinate 2,483, forward strand.
GAGGCATTGTTGTCTGGGACATATTAACAAGACTCGTATATCCACACTTTCGAAGAATGGATACTATGACAGATTTGATCCTAATTCAAATGATGTCTGGGAATCTTGTTTATTAGGCAAAGTTCCTAAAACACCTTTTAATGGTAAAGGTTCAAGTGTCACCGATCTGTTAGCCCTCATTCATAGTGATGTAAGTGGGCCCATGTCTAACTAGGCTAGAAGTGGATATGAATACTTCGTAACATTTATGGATGTGGCAACGCGTTATGGTTATGTGTATCTTATGAAACACAAATCGAAAACTTTGAGAAATTGAATGAGTTTTGACACAAGTATAAAAATAGACCAGCAAAGTATTGATACATTACGGTTAGACTGTGGTGGAAAAATACTTAAGCAATAAGTTTCTCGATTACTTGAAAGAGTATGGTATTCTTTCACAGTGGACTCCTCTCGGAATACCTCAATAGAGTGTGGTGTGTCCGAAATGAGAAATTGAACCTTGTTGGACATAGTAAGGTTAATGATGAGTCGTACAGAGCTACCAATTTCCTTCACGGGATACGTATTAAACAGTGCAATGCTTATTTTGAATAAGGTTCCGTCAAAGTTTGTTAGACATACTCCATATGAAATATGGACAGGAAAGAAACCGGGTTTCTCATTCCTGAAGATTTGGGAATGTTGGCATATGTTTGGATGATACCAAACTAGAACCCAAATTGGATAAATGCAGTGGTAAGTGGGAGGAAAGTAGAACTCGATGAAAATCGGAGTAATATTGTTCCTGGCACCGATCCCTTAACGGAACATGAACAGTTCATCATGGATGAAAAATTGTACCACAATCTTCGAATACAGAAGAACCGCGTATGTCGGAGAGAGTCAGAAAACAACCTGAGAGGTATGGGATTATGATCTCACCTCATATGGATGTTAATGTTAGAGTTTACTAAGGTCCCAAGGATCAATAAACAAGCATAAACTTGTTGGTTTCTAATTAGGTCCCAAGGATCATCAAATCAAGCACAAAACCGCATGAATACACAAAGGAGAATGGCGGAAACATACTCACAATGAACGGATCTTACGACGCGAAGAACACAAACCTTCAAGATCCCTCAAAAGTCACGGCAGTAGCTTCCTTGGGCAGTGTACTGATCGGTTTTGACTGGTTTGGTTCCTACAAGAATCGGCCATGGGAGACTCCATTGAAGCTCCAAGCTTTGTGAATCCAAGCTCACGAAATCGTTTCCCTATCACCTTAGGAAGACTCAAGTGTGTGCTAGCACTTTGTATTTTGCAAAAAAAAATACTTCTCTTGCTTCTCTTTTGATTCGGCAGAACCAGAAATGGAGAAGAAAGAATCGGCTCCAAGCCGTGTAAGAGAAGAGGAGGGAAAGAGAAGGGTTTCCCTAGAAACCGTAAAAGAGGAGAGAGAGGGAAAAAGAAAAAAGTGTTATAGGTTTTATATTTTCCAAAAATAATAAAACCAATTAACACTTTTCAATTTTCAAAAGATAAGCATTAAATGATATATTTCATCTCACATCACTCACATCACTCAATCAAGTGACAACTTGTCACATCACTCAAAGTGACATTTGATTTGACGCTTGATGTGACTAACGATTTGACGCTCGATTTGACTTGTGTGCCGCATTCGAATTCGAAATGCGAATCTGCTCGCAAATAATCTCGAGCTCGGGTTCGCTAATTCCAAATTAACAAATTTTCCGTTGCGACACAATTAAACGATTACGCCTAGCGAAATCACTATTCATGTCGCTAACGAATTAATTCTAAATTAATTCGTTCGCCAGAATTAAAATCTAATTTCAATTCCGCGTCGAAATCCAATTTCGCATAATATATCGAATATATTATTTTATCGATTAATTCCAAAATAATCGTTCTCTCTCTTTAATTAATATTTTATCACAGATAAAATATCTCCGTAATTAATCCCAGATTAATTTTCTCTCTCATCAAATTAATCCCAGATTAATTAAAGTGCGAGTCATACAGCATCGGTGAATCTTTGGGAAGCGACCCATGAGATCCCCGGATATGTTGGTAGTAAATACGATCGTCGAACTATCTGAACACGTAAGTACCACATACTATGTTTATAGCGATTTACAAGACAAGGTTGGCTTCTAGCAAAGCGCCATGCCTACCCAATTCTCCAGAAATATCCTTATAGGAATATGTGGTCTATATCAAGCGTAGTATACCGTAGTATTGCGTATTTCGATTCAGCATCGGATGATCACGTGCTAGGCCTGGGGCTGGAATTGTGTCTGCCCCGTACGAAGCACATATCGGATGTCTGCTAACTAGTCTCTATAATCAGATATACATGACCTAGTCATAATATCCCGATAGCTCGAGCATTTAAGAGAACGGGTTCCGTATCCTATGTGACCATCATCTCCATATGACTAGATGATACTTTCGTCTTAACATCACACCCAACACACTACGATTCTCAATATACCCAGCATTGGCGTACACAGAACCTGTTAAAGCCCTGGATGACCTCAACTAAAGTATATTGATTGTCGTAAGTATTAGCGGTGCAAGTCTCAGGTTAAGACCAAATACACCTACCCTGATTGCAGACTCCCATAGACACACAGTCATACTACCAATGGGATTCTGCGAGGGTCAATCCAGAGCGAAGCTGTTTCCCGTACGATCGGTAAAACACAACCTCCTATTACACTAGCATGAGTATCCTATACCCAAATATATAAGAACTATGTCGTTGTGCCCTCACAAACGCGCACAAGTGTAATACTAGTCTTTTACGTATTTATCGATGTCCAATCTCGATAATACTCTGACTAGGGATACTTAATGATTTATCCTTCGTGGACTGATACTATCTCATATCATTCTCCGTCCAGGAACAAATCATGGGGACCTCCTATCATTTATATATCTAGGTGATCTAATCACAAATGATAAGAGAGCAATCTCTTTTGTCACATAGTTAATTTGTACAACAACACCGTGATCTGTACAAATAGTGACGATATGGGTCATAATTGTCGAACAATCTCCCACTTGGCCTATAGCCATTCACTCGAGTGCTTGACACCCGAACTATGTACGGTTGGCTCAAATTGCTGAGAAAAGGTTTTCGTCAGCGGATTTGTATGAATATCATCTTGATGCGATTTATTCGATCATCACATCGCCATGATGTATGATCCGAATGAATCAGATGAATATCTAAGTATGTATCTGGATCGTTGATGAGACCATTAATTCTTTAGCCTGTGCTGACGCTAGCTCAGCTGCTAACAAAACTATATCTAATCTAATTAGATTTGTTATTGACCCAGATGGCTTATATTGCTGCCTCAGGTACTGCAATTAACCTGCATTTGTTGTTTATTCGGTAACAGTATCTTGCTTGGAAGATTTCCAACTCACTGTACCGTTATTCAAACTGTATAGTATCGTTTAAGACTCTTAGTCGTCTTTATCGGTTATAGGAAACTTGCTACAATGACCCCATTCACTTCAAGTTCTCCTTCTCCATAGACTAAGACAGCATCATTAGTTCTCTAAGATACTAACGGATGTTCTTAACATCAATCCAGTGACTATCACTCGGATAGACCTGTTTGTGAATCCATATGCTCAAAGCGTATGAGACACCAGGTCGCGTACATTTTTCAATGTACGGTTTCTCGGAGTGTATTTCGAAAGCCAAGCTTTCGCCGATAGTTATTTTATAGGAATATCATTTCCAAGAAATGACGTATTATCATTATTTTATAGGACAGCCACTGTCAGTGCGCTCCCACTAACCCTCTTATATACACAAGTATCATTTTCGTTTTGAATTACATCAAAACGATAATTCCAAGAACCTAATGTTTTCTTCAATCCAATCATGGATCGAATAACAAGCATTATCCAAATGGATTTACCGTGGCAACAGGTAAAATGTTGAATCGTAATCAACACAATGTTGATAACGATACTTTTCCGCTAAAAGCCTAGCTTTATACGTTGGTATGTTGCCATCTATGTATGTCTTCCTTCAAGACTTATATAGTACCAATAGGCACAATGCCTTACGGTACATCAACTAGTGTCTAAACATAGTTGGTATACATGGAATCCAATTCGGATTATATGGCACTTTGCCATAATAGGGAGTCGATACCTTGTATCACTTCTTCATACCTAGTCAGTTGGTATTCCTCAATAAGATTGACATCTTTATGAGGTGAGATCAGAAACCCATACCCCAGGTTGTTTTTTGACTCTCTCCGACTTACTCGGTTCTTGTGTATTTGAAGATTAATGGTAATAGTTTCATCCTTGATGAACTATTTGTGTTCCACTAAGGAATCGGTGCCTTGCATAGTATTACTTCGATTTTTCATCAAGTTTTACTATCCTCCCACTTACCACTGCATATCGGTATTCCTCTTAGGAAAATCGCATGGTGAGCAACAATCTAATTGTTCTCTGGTGGGATGTATAAGTACTATACTTATGGTATCCTTAGGATAACCTACATTTGGCATTTATCCAATTTGGGTTCTTGTTTGGTATCATCCAAGCGTATGCCTAGCATACCCAAATCATCAGGAATGAGAAACCTGGTTTCTTTCCTGTTCATATCTAATATATTATTTGTAAAACAGATTTTATGGAACCTTATTCTAAACAAGTTCTTACACTGTTTAAAGCTTATCCGTTGAAGGAAATGGTAGCTCAGAGCGACTCATGATTAACCTTATCATGTCTAACAAAATTCGGTTAATCCTGTTCGGACACACCGTCAAACTGACGTGTTCCGGGAGGAGTACTCTTTGAAAGAATACTATACTCTTTCAAGTATACGAGAAACTTATTGCTTAAGTATTTTCCATTACGGTCTTACCGTGACGGTTTATTGCTTTAATCAATCTGTTTGTATATTTCGTGTCGAAACTCTAAAAGTTTCTGATTTGTGTTCTTCAAAAGAAACACATAACCATACGCGATGCCACATCCGTAAAGGTCACGAAATATTCATATCCACATCTAGCCTAGCTAGACATGGGCCCACTTGCTTCACTATGAACTAGGGCTAACAGATCAGTGGCATTTACACTTTTACCAAGTAAATAGTGTTTTAGGCACTTTTCCCAATAAACTAGATTCGTAGACTTTATTTGAATAGAATCAAATCAGTCCTAGTACCCACTCTTCGAAACTGTGGATATACGAGTCTTGTTTAATTGTGTCCTAGACAACAATGCCACTTTTAGTTTCTTCTGATCAAATCAGTTTGAGCTATTTGTTTGTCATGATATATATTTCAGATTTATTTATATTCAAAATATAAATGTTGTTATTCACATCTAATGTGTTTATCTCAATATCATCTTTATATAATGAAACACTTTAGTGTTTTAAAATATAAAGGTTCACCCGGAGCGGGTCAAACACTGATATAGAGATAATGTTTCTAGTCAAACTAGCTACATTTTAACAGTTTCTTAATTTAAGTACTAATCTGAAGGTAGTTCCTAAATTCAGGTATCTACGGTTAAAACAATGACTTTCGTCCCGTTTCCAATTCGCAGATAAATCTCAATAGAAGTCAGTATCCTGCTCATAGCAGATTCTGAACATCAGTACATATTTATGTACCACACTAAGTATCTAAAATCCAATTTTAATACTAGTTGTGAACATATTTATGACAAACATATTTGAAGTCAGAGCCTTGCTCGTCTTCAATTCCTTCTTAGGATATGTCTTTTTATCTTCCCAGAAGACTATAATGATTTTGCCTTTGCCTTTTTCAAAATTCTAGAAGCCTTTGGCCAAGCCTCGGGTTTCTAGAATATCAAAGTAAGGTGCGCCTTGTGCTACTTACGTTATTGCAAACTTTGACTTTGTCTCCTTGAGAATAGTCATTAACTCTCCAAGAGTTTATTTATTGCAATTTTAGTATTTCAAAGATCTAAAATAGATCCATGAATATCCTTCAATTTCATTATCATACTTTAAGGATCTAATCCTTAGTTCTGATTCAGAAATTAAGGAGTCTACCGCAACAAGCTTAATGGATTAAGCGCTAAAGTTGTCATCACATGAATATTCCAAATATCATGCGTTACTGTTTGCTTAACTCCGGGCTTAGGCCTAATATGTTATTTTATCAAATAAAGTAACTTATTATTTTCCAGGACCATCCTGAAACTTTATTCCCAATTTGAAAAATAAAGTCGTTTAAACACATTTTCACCCAGGATTATGTTTTAAACACTAATCTTTCAATTTATCTTGATTCTAATAGTCCAACTATTTAATCAACGATTTGTGGTACTATATATTATAATGATTATTATAGTCCAACTATACAATCAAATATAATTTAAATTAACAATTACATTGATTACTATAATCCAATTATAAAATCAACTGTAAATTGAAATTAATTAATTCAAATATATTGATTCCTATAATCCAATTATATAATCAACTATAATACAGTCCAACTGTTTATTAAAACAATAATTTAAATATTAGTCAAACTAACATTTAATCTAATGACGAAATAATTTGTGATTGAGCGCATATGGCAATTAATTAAACGAATATTGCAAATTCAATCCTTGTCTCCCACTATTTTTCGGCGAGCCTCTAACCCTCTGTCGAGTACTCGGGAAACCGTGTTTCCTAGTGGGCTAGGATCCCGTTAAATATCACACAATCTTGACTTTGGCCAACAAATTGTATGATAATTAACTAGGTAGATCTCTAAGATCAATTGGATCCAATCCAATTCCTAGATCCGGTAGGGGGACATCCAAGTCTGAAACATATATCTTATATATGCCAATACATCCAATGTATTACCTAACCTTTTTCCTCTGAATCAACTAAGTCTTGGCTTTGGCACAAAAAACTTAGTGATCCCAGTCAAGCGCGACCCATTGACCATGGAAAGATTCGTAATCAATGTCGATGGACAAGAAGTGGTCTTGACTTTGGCCAACAAATCACAACTTGGACAAGACACCGATATGGAACAAAGCCTTCGTGATTCAAACACATCTTCGACAGACAAAGGCCTTGACTTTGGCAAACAAACCAATGTCGTCTCGGATCTTGAGTGAGAATCACTCAATGGAATGAAAGACGATTAGTATTTAGCGAGGGTTTTACCGTGCAAATTGGCAACCAATTTATTATCTTTGTTAAGGTCTCATCATCGTACACCCTTAAACATGTATTCTAAACACATAATAAATCGCATATGAAAAATAATAATGATATGCGGATGGATACTTTACACATTGATCCTAGATCAAATCTCTCTTTTTCTCTCTCCAGCTAGCACATGTATTTACTTCTACCCGTTACACTACACTTCTAAAGAAACCTCATTTACATTGAGGGGAATAGGTGAGAAGAGAATACAAAGAAATGAGAGGTGATAAGGCTGGACACGCAGGTCCAATTAATAAATCAAATTTATTACAACAATTTCTAAAATTGCCCCACCTATCTAATATCCATCTGATATATATTATTCATGCATCGCAACCATGTATTCACACAAGCATGTTATCAATCAATCTAATCCAATTAATTAATCTGATAATTAGTGATCATCCAATGTTCAAACAATGATTTGATTTTGCTCGAGTCAAACTCGTTTTGCGAATAAGTACTCAAAGTACGAATTCTTGAATTAAATAAACTACAAAATTAAATCCAATTCAATTTTTATTTAATACTAATTCACTATTTAATTCCAAATTAAATATCACACTTTATTAACGAACCTTTAGGACTTAAATTCCAAATTCAATCGTAACGGGTCTCAAAGCCCGATTAACGTCCAACGTTTATTTAATTAAAGTCCAATGGGCTTTTAATTAATTTCTTTAAGGCGTGGACTTTCGGTCAACTCGGGTCAAACCGAATAACCAAAATCCAATCCGGGATTTACCCCATAAGCCTAGAAATCAATTTTGGCCAATTAGGCCCAATTAAATAATTAAGGTCCATTAAGTCATAATTGGACTTTATGGATGCAGTTTTGGGCCCAATTGGATCCAACCAAATTGGCCTAAACCTAACTTGGTACAACCAAGCCCAAAAGCCCAATTACAACCTATAAGGCCCAAATCCAATTTAAAGCCCAATTAATTAACTTATAAAATTCCAAATTCCACAATTAATTAACCTAAGTGTAATACACAATTAATTACCCAATTAATATTTCTAAAATATCAATTAGCCTAATTAATCATGCACTTTAACATCAAATAGTGTCCAACACAATTCAATCAAAATCAAACCCAATACATGCTTTATACTTCTCGGCAATTAGGGGTTTTTTCATTCCGATTCGGTTTCAATCCAATTGAATCCACAATCATCATTTCCCAAATCAATTCAACTCATCCAATGAATAAAAATCAAAAAATCACCATGAATTTCAAAAATCACTAGATTCGGCCAAGCCTCTAATTTGGGGAAAATTGTCCAATTCAAAATTCAATCCAATTAAACCTCAAATGAAAATTACCCAATTGTCTTAAGTCATCCAATGATCAAAAAACAAAAAATTACCAAGACATTAGGGCTTATAGATTTTCGGCCAAGCCTTCAATTTTGGGGGAAAATTGATCCAATCCAATTTTCTTGAAATTGATCATGCACAACTTCAATTCAACCTCATTCAAGCATACTAAATCAAACAATTTAACTAATTGATGCTCAAGTCGATTTTTCCCAATTTTAAACCCTAAAATTTTCATGCTTGATGTAAGCTCAAGATACCATTGTTGGTTTCTAATTAGGTCCCAAGAATCATCAAATCAAGCACAAAAACGCATGAATACACAAAGGAGAATGGCGGAAACATACTCACAATGAACGGATCTTGCGACGCGAAGAACACAAGCCTTCAAGCTCCCTCAAAAGTTACAGCAGTAGCTTCCTTGGGCAGTTGACTGCTCGGTTTTGACTGGTTTGGTTCCTACAAGAATCGGCCATGGAGACTCCATTGAAGCTCCAAGCTTTATGATTCCAAGCTCACGAAATCGTTTCCCTATCACCTTAGGAAGACTCAAGTGTGTGCTACCACTTTGTATTTTGCAACAAAAATACTTCTCTTGCTTCTCTTTTGATTCGGCAGAACCAGAAATGGAGAAGGAAATAATCGGCTCCAAGCCGTGTAAGAGAAGATGAGGGAAAGAGAAGGGTTTCCCTAGAAACCGTAAAAGAAGAGAGAGAGGGAAAAAGAAAAAAGTGTTATAGGTTTTATATTTTCCAAAAATAATAAAACCATTTACCACTTTTCAATTTTCAAAAGATAAGCATTAAATGCATTCTTTCATCTCACATCACTCATATCACTCAATCAAGTGACATCACTCAAAGTGACATTTGATTTGACGCTTGATGTGACTAACGATTTGACGCTCGATTTGACTTGTGTGCCGCATTCGAATTCGAAATGCGAATGCGCTCGCAAATAATCTCGGGCTTGGGTTCGCTAATTCCAAATTAACAGATTTTCTGTTGGGACGCAATTAAACGATTACGCCTAGCGAAATCACTATTCATGTCGCTAACAAATTAATTCTAAATTAATTCGTTCACCCGAATTAAAATCTAATTTCAATTCCGCGTCGAAATCCAATTTCGCATAATATATCGAATATATTATTTTATCGATTAATTCCAAATTAATCGGTATCTCTCTTTAATTAATATTTTATCCCAGATAAAATATCTCTGTAATTAATCCTAGATTAATTTTCTCTCTCATCAAATTAATCCCAGATTAATTAAAGTGCGAGTCATACATCATCGGTGAATCTTTGGGAAGTGACCCATGAGATCCTCGGATATGTTGGCAATAAATACGGTCGTCGGACTATCCGAACACGTAAGTACCTCGTACTACGTTTATACCGATTTACAAGACAAGGTTGGCTTCTAGCAAAGCGACATGCCTACCCAATTATCCAGAAATATCCTTATAGGAATATGTGATCTATATCAAGCGTAGTATACCGTAGTATTGCGTATTTCGATCCAGCATCAGATGATCACGTGCTAGGCTTGGGGCTGGAATTGTGTCTGCCCTGTACAAAGCACATATCAGATGTCTGGTAACTAGTCTCTATAATCGGATATACATGACCTAGTCATAATATCCCGATAGCTCGATCATTTAAGAGAACGAGTTTCGTATCCTATGTGACCATCATCTCCATATGACTGGAGTGATACTTCCATCTTAACATCACACCCAACACACTACGATTCTCAATATACCCAGCATTGGCGTACACAGAACCTGTTAAAGCCCTGGACGACCTCAACTAAAGTATATTGATTGTCATAAGTATTAGCGGTGCAAGTCTCAGGTTAAGACCAAATACACCTACCCTGATTGCAGAATCTCATAGACACATAGTCATACTACCAATGGGATTCCGCGGGGGTCAATCCAGAGCGAAGCTGTTTCCCGTACCATCGGTAAAACACAATCTCCTATTACACTAGCATGAGTATCCTATACCCAAATATATGAGAACTATGTCGTCGTGCCCTTACAAGCACGCACAAGTGTAATACTAGTCTTTTACGTATTTATCAATGTCCAATCTCGATAATACTCTGACTAGGGATATTTAATGATTTATCCTTCGTGCACTGATACTGTCTCATATCATTCTCCATCTAGGAACAAATCATAGGGACCTCCTATCATTTATATATCTAGGTGATCTAATCACAAATGATAAGAGAGCAATCTCCTTTGTCACATAGTTAATTTGTACAACAACACCATGATCTGTACAAATAGTGACGCTATGGGTCATAATTGTCCAACAAAACATGTGTGAATACAATCGAGAAAGTCGCGGAATACTCACATCGATCGGTTGAGCGACGCGTGAGGCAACAAAATTTTGGTTTCTTCTCACTGTGAACTGCGGCAGTGGGCTGCTATTTTGCTCCTCATTTTCGGCCATTGGAGGTCCTTGAACAAGCTCCAAGCTTCGTCAAATGATTCCTGGCTCATGGGTGGACTTCCTTATCACCTTCGCATGTATCTCGGAGTGCTAGCTCTCTTGATTTTTGCCACAAAAATCCACATTTTGCTTCCCTATCTCTCGGCGGTAACAGAACCAGAAAAGAGAAAATTTCAGCCCCAAATGCGTGAATGAGAAGAGAGAAAATAGAGGAGAGAGAGATATAAATGTGTGTTGTGTTTTGGTAATTCAATTTCTAAAATCATATACCAATTTTGGCTTTAGAAAAGTCAAACCAATTAAAGCCATCAATGTCAACCACACACATCAACTCACATTAACTTCCATCAATCAGTGAATAGTGTCTGGCGTCAATCACTCAAAGTGAAAGAAATTCATCACTTGATTGACGAATGATGTGACGCTAGTTGCGACTAGCGATTTGACGCTTGATTTGACTTGCGTGCCGCACTCGAATTCGAAATACGAAAGCACTCACAAACAATCCTGGGCTCGGGTTCGCTAATTCCAAATTAACGAATTTTCCGTCGCGATGTAATTAAATCTAATTTAATTAAATAATCATGCTAAGCATAATTACTATTCACGTCGCTAACAAATTAATTCTAAATTAATTCATTCGCCCGAATTAAAATCTAATTTCAATTCCAAGTCAAAATCCAATTTCATTTAATATATCAAATATATTAATTAATCAATTAATTCAAAATTAATCGTTATCTCTCTTTAATTGATATTTTATCCCAGATAAAATATCTCTGCAATTAATCCCAGATTAATTTTCTCTCTCTTCTAATTAATCCCAGATTAATTAAAAGTGTGAGTCATACGTCATCGGTGAATCTTCGGGAAGCGAACCATGAGATACCCGGATATGTTGGCAGTAAATTCGGTCGTCAGACTATCCGAACACGTAAGTACCAAGTACGACATTTTACCGATTTACAAGACAAGGTTGGCTTCTAGCAAAGCGCCATGCCTACCCAATTCTCCAGAAATATCCTTACAGGAAGAAATGATCTATATCAGGCGAGTATACATAGTATTACATATTTCGATCCAGTATCTGATGATCACATGCAAGGCCTGGGGCTGGTACAGTGTCTGCCTCGTACAAAGCATATATTGGATAACGAGCAACTAGTCTCTTTATTATCGGATAATCATGACCAAGCCATATTATCCCGACAGTTGCAACCTTTTTAGAGAACCAGTTCTGTATCCCTGCGTGATCATCAACTCCATATGACTGGAGTGATACTTCCGTCTTGACATCATACCCAACACACTACGATTCTCAATATACCCAGCATAGGCATACACAGAACCTGTTAAAGCCCTAGACGACCACAACCAAAGCATATTGATTGTCGCAAGTATTAGTGGTGCAAGTCTCAGGTTAAGACCAAATACACCTACCCTGATTTCGGATTTCCATAGACACATAGTCATACTACCAATAGAATTCCGAGGGGGTCTATCCAGAGCGAAGCTGTTTCCCGTACCATCGGTAAAACACAATCTCCTATTACACTTGCATGGGTATCATATACCCAAATATATGAGAACTATGTCGTTGTGCCCTCACAACGCGCACAAGTGCAATACTAGTCTTTTACGTATTTATCGATGTCCAATCTCGATAATACTTGACTAGGGATATTTAATGATTTATCCTTCATGGATTGATACTGTAAGAGCCAAATTGGTCTAAGGGTAAAACTGTCTTTCACCTTAAGCCCATCATAGGCCCGAAACCAAAGCCCAAAGAATTATGTATTTGATTACAATTAAAATCATAAAGCATGGCCACTCCACTTAACCTAACTCTAGCACTAATCCCCACCACTCCACTTAACCTAACTCTAGCACTAATCCTCACTTACTCCAAAACCAACCATTACCACCAAACCTCAGATCATGTTTTATCTATAAATATGAAAAGAATACGGGAAGAAGGCATTCAAGTCTCATTTCTCTCACCCTAATACTTCATGCTCTCAATCCTTAATCCCCTCATATATTACACGGCTCTCACGGCCAAACAAAGGAAGTAGAGGTAATATTCAACCTTGCTTTCCCATTTTACAAACTTATTTCCTGCCACTGACTTGGGCGTCGGAGTGTACCCGGTATCCACCACACCGGTGGTAGCCTACTCTCGTCCACTCTACTTTGTTTTTTGCAGGATTGCTAGTGCCCAACTTACAAATTCTGATTGGGACCTCGGTCGAAACCAGCGTCCACAATTTGGCGCCCACCGTGGGGCCCTAGCAATAATTTGCAGACAAAGGCTTTCCACCCTACAAACACTCACTGCTTAGTCAATCATGACTTCAAGCAATGAACAAACACCTGATCCAGTGGCATCACAATTGGCCATACTACAAGACAGATTGAAAGCTTTGGAAGAAGAGAATTTTACCTTTCGTAGTTCCAACATAAACCTCCAAAAACAATTGGAACTACTTTCATCACCCACACAGCTTCACAATACATCAGAACAACACAACAACCGGATCACTCCAGCTAACCTTCAAGGAGCATTTGACGAAACAACAGACGACGTTCCATCAAATGGTGAGAACCAGAGGAACTTACCAAGTTCACCAGTCAACCAAGCCCAGCAAATTGTCGTCACAATGAGAAAGGAAATGAAAGAATTTAAAGAAGCTATTATGTCCAGTCTACCAGGTGTGAAACTCCCAATGAAGAAGAGTAGAGCTGGAACCATTTCAGATACCCCTTTCATTGAGACGATAACATCTGTTGAGCTACCACGGAAGTTCAGCCCACCAGACATGAAGTTATACGATGGATCTACTGACCCAGACGACCATGTCATTCATTATAAATACAAAATGATGTCAACAGGCTTAGCTCCTCATCAATGGGAAGCTGGAATGTGCAGAGGATTTGGAGAAACTTTGGGTGGTCCAGCTCTTACATGGTTCATCAACCTACCATACAGATCCATCAAATCTTATCAACAATTAGCAGACAAATTTGTTGAACATTTCGCCAGCTCTTGCAAACTTGAAAAAACTACTGATGATCTTAGTGCCATCCTACAACGGAGGGGAGAATCATTGCGAAGCTATGTTGCTCGATTCAACAAAGAAAGAATAACAATTCCAGACCTTCATCAACCAACAGCTGTGGAGGCTTTCAGGAACGGGTTACTTTGTGAAAGTGGACTCTACAAAAAGCTGACCAAGTTCCGGTGCTACACGATGGACCAGGTTATGGCTCGAGCCCAAGTCGAAATCAGGTGGGAAGAAGATAAAAGGAATAAAAGGAAAGACATTTCCTCCAACATGCAAAGCGAAAGAACAGCCCATTCTACCAAACGACATAAAGAATTTACAAATATGATGCCTAAGCGTCATTCGGAGAAATGGAACCACCCAAGGAAAGAACATCAGCCCCTCCAAAAAGGTTTTGATCAAAGACCTCCACCATACAGAGCTCGGGAAACAATTCCGATGGAAAAACCAAGACTCCCAGACTACAATTTTTCTATATCTCCGGGAGAGTTAGTCTTGGTACTTAAAAAGATGGGAAATGAAGTAAAGTGGCCACCACGCAACAGAGAAAGTTTCAAAAATAAAGACACAAACAAATGGTGTGAGTTCCATCGAGACTACGGCCATACCACAGCTGAATGTGTAGCATTGAGGTTGGAAGTACTTGAGTTGTTGAACAAAGGGTTTTTAAGGGATCTACTTACGGAGAAGGGGCAAGCTACTTTAGCTCAGAGGAATGAGAAGGGTGGACATGGGGAAGCACCAATTCAACCTCCACCAATTGATAACACCGTGAATTTCATTTCAGGAGGATCAGAGATTAGTGGAGTATCATATTCAGCAGCCAAACGACATTCCAGAGCGATTGTGTCAAGCCTTCAACATTCCACGACGTCTTTAGAAAAAATGTTTACAAACCTAATAATGGAGTTTCCAGACGACATCAACTCTGGTAGCATGAACCCTCATCATGACGCCTTAGTAATCTCTCTACAGGTGGCAAATTTCATGATCAAACGAGTTTTGATAGATACAGGATCCTCAGCCAACATCATCTTTACAACAGCCTTGACAGACATGGGAGCTGAATTAGAGAAAGTTAACAAAAGGACGACTGTGTTGATTGGATTCAGTGGTGAACAAAAATTTACTTTGGGAGAAATAAGCCTTCCAGTCTACGCAGGGGGAATCAACAAAATGACAACCTTCCTAGTCCTAGATTGTCCTTCAGCCTACAATCTAATTATTGGGAGGCCATGGATTCATGAAATGAGGGCAGTATCGTCCACCTATCATCAAACTCTAAAGTTTCCTACAAAGTGGGGAATTCAAGAGATAAGGGGAGATAGAGTTGCTTCCAGAGGATGCTACCAGACGACAATGAAGGCAAAGGTCCATTCAGCATAGCAATTACAGAACGAACCTCATTCGCAGGAGCCCACACTTCCAAATATTGAAGAATTGGATGAGGTTCAAATCCATGACAAATATGCAGACCATAAAACTCAAATTGGAGCAAATCTAGATCCCAGACTACGAGCAGACTTAAGTGATTTTTTGCGAAAACGACATGACCAGTTCGCTTGGTCGCATGAAGACATGACTGGGATTGACCCCAGCTTGATTACTCATCAACTCCATGTGGATCCAGATTATCCTCCAATCAGACAGAAAAGAAGGAAGTTTGCCCCAGAAAGAAACCAGATCATTGATGAAGAAATCCAAAAATTGTTACAAAATGGTGCCATTAAAGAAGTTCAATTCCCAGCCTGGTTAGCCAATGTGGTGGTGGTACGAAAGAAGAATGGAAAATGGAGAGTTTGTATCGACTTCACAGATTTGAACAAAGCATGCCCAAAAGATTCATTCCCATTGCCTCATATTGATCAAATGGTTGATGCTACAGCTGGACACGAATTGCTAAGTTTTATGGATGCATATTCTGGGTACAATCAAATCCTTATGCATCCAAACGACCAAGAGAAAACAGCTTTCATGACCAATAGGGGCATATTCTGTTACAAGGTAATGCCCTTTGGTCTCAAAAATGCAGGTGCTACATATCAGAGAATGGTCAATAAAATGTTCTCACAACAGATTGGAAAAACAATGGAGGTGTATGTAGACGACATGTTGGTGAAATCATCGAAATCTGATCAGCATCTGCAACACCTGGAAGAAGCATTCAAGGTGATGAATAGGTATGGGATGAAATTGAATCCAACAAAATGTGCCTTTGGAGTTGCTTCTGGGAAATTCTTGGGATATGTCGTTACACAACGAGGGATTGAGGCAAATCCAGATCAAATCAGATCCATACTTGAAATTCCTTCTCCAACCTGCCCAAAGGAAGTCATGCGACTAGCAGGGAGAATTGCTGCGTTGAACAGATTCATCTCCAAGTCGACAGACAAAAGTTTTATGTTCTTTTCAGCCATTAAAAAGACAAAAAACTTTGAATGGACTCCAGCCTGCGAACAAGCTCTGAAAGAGCTGAAGCAGTACTTAACATCCCCACCATTGTTGTCAAAACCACTCGACAATGAAAGGTTATTCTTGTATTTGGGAGTGTCAGACCAAGCAGTGAGCGCTGTTTTGATTCGAGAAGAGAACGGCACCCAACTTCCAGTCTACTATGTAAGCAAAGCATTACTTGATACGGAGTCACGTTATTTGCATTTGGAGAAAATTGGTATTAGCCTTGGTAATGTCTGCCAGGAAGCTACGACCATACTTTCAAGGGCATCCTATCACAGTTTACTCGGAGTACCCCTTGAGGAGCATACTACACAAGCCAGAATTGACTGGGAGATTAACAAAATGGGCTGTCGAATTGGGAGAACACGACATCACTTACCAGCCCAGAACAGCAATCAAATCTCAAGCCTTGGCTGACTTTGTAGCAGATTTCAGTCCAACTCAGAATCCCTTGGAAGGTACCGAAGTCAATTCAATCCAATCAAATTCACTTTGGAAACTTTCAGTCGACGGTTCTAGCAATAAGAAAGGGTGTGGCCTTGGCATAGTGATCACTACTCCTGATGGGGATATACTACAACAAGCAATCAAATGTGGATTCCGAGTTACAAACAATGAAGCAGAATATGAAGCTTTGATTGCAGGAATCAGCTTGGTCAAAGAGCTTGGGGGAAGAAGAATCGAAGTGAAATCAGACTCCCAATTGATAGTGAATCAGCTCAAGGTTCATATCAGGCACGAGACCCTCAAATGTTATCCTACTTGCAGAAAGTTAAAGAAGTCCAGGCGACATTTCAAGAATTCAACATATCTCAGGTGTCAAGAAGTGTGAAAACACTCAGGCGGACGCGTTGGCTACCCTGGGTCGACGATGCATGGAGACAAACTCAACAATTCCAGTAGTGCTTTTTGTTGGCCCCAATTTGGAAGGAACAAGGAGATCAGCACCATCACTTCAGACGACTCGTGGATGACACCAATCATGAAATACTTGCAAGATGGACTGCTTCCAGAAGATAGAAATGAAGCAAGAAAGATTCAAAGGCAGGCAGCAAGATTCACCATATTTAATGGACAACTATTGAAAAGGTCGTTCTCTGGACCCTACTTGAAATGTCTCTTACTCATGATCAAGCACAACATGTACTATCAGAATTGCACGAAGGAGATGCGGAAATCATTCTGGAGGAAGCGAAGCCTTGCCTCACGCGCCCATTCGACTGGGTATTATTGGCCAACTATGAGAATTGGTTCAGTACACGAAGAAGTGTGAAAAGTGAGATTCGCTCCTATTCCACATCTTCCACCAGAAAAGCTGAATCCTATCCTATCCCCATGGCCGTTCATGAAGTGGGGTATGGATATTGTAGGGAAGCTACCAATCGCCCCTGGACAACGAGTCTACATGCTAGTCTTGACAGATTATTTTTCAAAGTGGATTGAAGCGAGACTCCTTTGCCAAAATACGAGATAAAGAAGTTCAAACATTTGTCTGGAAAAACATCATATGTCGTTTCGGCATTCCCAAGGAGATTGTAACAGATAATGGCTCCCAGTTTATTAGCCGACGACATTTTCAAGACTTTTGTAAAAATTGGGGGATCAAGTTAAGTTTTTCAACCCCACGCTTTCCACAAGCTAATGGGCAAGCCGAGTCTTCTAACAAGACACTTTTGAATACTTTGAAGAAAAGATTGGAGAAGGCGAAGGATCATGGGCAGACGAGCTTCCTGGAGTATTGTGGTCCTACAGAACGACCATCCGTTCTTCCACTGGAGAAACCCTTTCTCTTTGGCATTTGGAAAGAGCAGTAAGTAATTCCAATCGAAGAAGCCATTCCTTCTCTACGCTACCAGTACGCTGGTGATGAGGCAAATCAGCAGTTGATGTATATGAATCTAGATACAATCGACGAAAGACGAGAAAAGGCGACCATACGACTTGCATCTCATCGGCAAAGAATGGCGAGATATTTCAACAAAAATGTCAGAAGCAGAACATTCAAGGAAGGGGATTGGGTACTACGAAAAGTCTTTCAAAACACAAAAGAAGTCGGAGAAGGGAAGTTGGGACCAAATTGGGAAGGGCCATACATCATCACAAGAGTTGTTGGACACGGAGCCTACAAATTACAAACAATTGAGGGGAGACAAATTCACAATAGTTGGAATGCAATTCACCTTAAGCAATTTCACCGGTAATTTATGCGTGCATTTATTTATATTTTATGGTTCAGAGTAATTTTCAACTTAATGTATTGTGTGATTCGACTTAAAAACAAATTTCATTTGAAATATCATCCCAAAATATCATTAAGTCATTAAAATTGTTCTACAAAGAAGTTAAATTAAAATTACAAAAGATTCAAATTTCTGGAGTAGCTTCTTCCTGAATGCATTCAGCAGCAACTTCAGGTGCAGGAATTTCTTGAACTTGATTGTCGGCTCGATTTCCATTCGACTAAGTTCTTCATTCTTCTTATCCGTTTCTTGAACTTCAGCCGCTCCCTCGCCATCAATTACTTCTTTTTCTGCCACTTTCGAGTCGACCTCTTCGCCTTTCTCTTCCACATCACCCTCGTCTGAAAGGAAACCCCTGCCAATAGTTGGTCATACTGCTGAATCCATTTCTCAGGCTCCCAAGCTCCTGTCTTCCCATCAAGGAAATCCTTCATCAGATGACTGCGTTCTTTCATCATAGATTCAAGAGCGATCCCTTCAAGATTCTCGAGTAATTCTTCATTCTCCTTCTTCACATTCTCGAACGCATCCTTATAGCCTTCAATCGTAACCTCAGAAGTCTCCTTTTCCATCTGAAGTGTTGCCTTCACTTCCTTCAACTCCTTCTCCAATTCAGCATTTCTTTTTTCAAGCGACTTCTTTTGGACCACTTCCTTTTTCATAGCCGCAAATGATTTATCCATCTCTCTCTGTTTCTTAAGAGTCGATTCGACATATCGCTGCATATGTAGACTGCACTCCATTGCCTGGAAAAAGGATTTGATTAGAATCCATTCTACAAATTATTAAGAAATTTCTATCTACTTTCTTACTTGGTAATTTAAAGCCGCAGCCTTTTTCATCGACTCGACCGGGCCAATCTTGGATAACCTCTGTTCATCCTCCTCCAGCAATAGCTTCTTAATAAAAGGGTCAAGGCTTGATGGGTCCGAAATTGCAGTCGACCCTGATGGAATCCTGACAACTATATTATCGATGTCTTCGATTTCATCCGCCTTCCTTTTCCCCCCTTTGACAACTATTTCGGTCGACTTCCCCTTATGCTTTGGAGTTCCAGTCGACGATACCAATTGTGGTTCTGGAACCTCCACTTCTGGCTCCTTTATCTTGAGCTTCCTAGCCTTTTTTCGGCTCATCAACTCATCAATTGATGCTACTTTTATTTGCCTCGACGCCATGTCCTCTGCGCATAAAATTTCTTTTGGAGTTAATGTCTTTATAAACCACACCTTTCCGTACAGAGCTCGAATCGACCGAGTACAGTAGATGACTTCCAATACGTTTTTAGAAAGTGCCAAAGGGGTAGATATACCTTCTGATTCGAAGATTTCTTTCCACTGTAAAGTTGCTCTTAGTCTCTGCTCTACCAAGATTATCCTCCAATCTCTTTGTTCGACGGGAAGATCAAGAAGAGCTTTGTGTTCGACAAAATAAGAGGTGTTTTGTCGAATAAACTGTTTCGAAAAGGACCTGCATAATAAACAATCCATTCATTAGTATCATACGACAATAACATTGATAAATTTTCAATAAATAGAAGAAGTTGATACTCACTAAATACACTCCAGTATTCTGAAACTCGACCCATTCCAGTCGACCCAAAGATACCCTCATTTTTCACAAAGAAATAGTCCGACTGCCAATTACCCCTATCGTTTGTTGGAAGCCCCATAACTATTTGTTCCCTCTTACGACGAAGGTACAAAGTATATCTCCCTTTTTCAGTTAGGTGCTCTTTAAGGTAGTATGAATATAAAATGTCCTTCACCTCAAACAATAACCCTTGTTCGAATGCTAAGCATTCAATCGACATTAAAATCCTCCAAGCATTCGGCATTAGTTGTGAAGGAGCAATCCCATAATGATCCAAAATTTCCCAAGCTAACCTCGGAATAGGGAATCTAAGCCCATTAGAAAACGGTACTACATAAAAACCAATCCATCCGGGAATTTTATAATCGATCCTTTCAGACGGCAAGGGCACCCTCAGTTCCATTGATCTAGGAAATCTATACTTAATCCTAATTTCCATCAGCAAACTAGCCGTCATTCGACTAGCTGGGTTCTTGGTTAGTATGTTGGTAGGCTCACTTGTGCTCACCCCTCCACTAAATTCCTCGACAGCTGCCAATGATCTAATAGGAATTGCCTGCAACGGAACTTCATGCGACATAACGGTTACAGGTCCTTCCTCAAAAAACTCTTGACGCGACCATTCCCTTAATGATTTTTCTTCTGTTGATTCACTCGATGATGATCCTACGAATGTATCGATCTGTTCTCCTAAACTTTCTAAAGAGTCTCCACTCGACATATTCTATTCAGCGAGTCTACAAACAAATAATTTCTAGGATTTGGGTTCCTTAAAGATCAAATCCTACTCCTATCTCCAAACACAAATCCACCAAAAAACGTATGATTCTAAAGATCAAACAACCTAATTTAGCTAAGAACAGATTGAAGCTACTCTACGAATATTCAAAGCAAATGAAGAACGCGAAGAGAGAGTGAAAGAAGTACCTTGAAGCCTTGAAGTTCTCTCCCAAATCGATTGATCTTGTGAAATGAAACAAATAAACCCAACAAGCCACACTTATACTACTTCTTTTGGCGGTTTATTTCCCGCCATAAGACTCCTCGTTATTTGCGCTAGGTTTTACTCCGTTAAACGACACGTG
Organism: Zanthoxylum bungeanum; assembly: GCA_019454045.1. Lineage (NCBI taxonomy): Eukaryota > Viridiplantae > Streptophyta > Magnoliopsida > Sapindales > Rutaceae > Zanthoxylum > Zanthoxylum bungeanum. The sequence continues at coordinate 23,953 of SKCR01003255.1, forward strand.
GAAGATCTATAGAATGTAACTCATATCTAGTCAAGTGAACTCCTGAACCTGTATTAGGTTCAGTCGACAAAGGGACATTCCCCTTGACTCGTATAAAGACAAATAAACTCCTGAACCACCGTTTGGTTCAGTCGACAAAGGGACATTCCCCTTAACTCATATCTAGTCAAGTGAACTCCTGAACCTGTATTAGGTTCAGTCGACAAAGGGACATTCCCCTTGACTCGTATCAAGACAAGTGAACTCCTGAACCTGTATTAGGTTCAGTCGACAAAGGGACATTCCCCTGGACTCATGTCGAGTCAAGTAACTCCTGAACCACCGTTTGGTTCAGTCGACAAAGGGACATTCCCCTTGACTCGTATCAAGACAAGTGAACTCCTGAACCTGTATTAGGTTCAGTCGACAAGGGACATTCCCCTTGACTCGTATCGAGACAAGTGAACTCCTGAACCTGCATTTGGTTCAGTCGACAAAGGACATTCCCCTTGACTCGTATAAAGACAAGTGAACTCCTGAACCTGCATTTGGTTCAGTCGACAAGGGACTCCCCTGGACTCATGTCGAGTCAAAAAACTCCTGAACCACCGTTTGGTTCAGTCGACAAGGGACATTCCCCTGGACTCATGTCGAGTCAAGAAAACTCCTGAACCACCGTTTGGTTCAGTCGACAAAGGGACATTCCCCTGGACTCATGTCGAGTCAAGTAAACTCCTGAACCACCGTTTGGTTCAGTCGACAAGGGACATTCCCCTGGACTCATGTCGAGTCAAGAAAACTCCTGAACCACCGTTTGGTTCAGTCGACAAAGGGACATTCCCCTAGACTCATGTCGAGTCAAGAAAACTCCTGAACCACCGTTTGGTTCAGTCGACAAAGGGACATTCCCCTGGACTCATGTCGAGTCAAGTAAACTCCTGAACCACCGTTTGGTTCAGTCGACAAAGGACATACCCCTGGACTCATGTCGAGTCAAGTAAACTCCTGAACCACCGTTTGGTTCAGTCGACAAAGGAACATTCCCCTGGACTCATGTCGAGTCAAGAAAACTCCTGAACCACCGTTTGGTTCAGTCGACAAAGGGACATTCCCCTGGACTCATGTCGAGTCAAGAAAATTCCTGAACCACCGTTTGGTTCAGTCGACAAAGGGACATTCCCCTGGACTCATGTCGAGTCAAGTAAGCTCCTGAACCACCGTTTGGTTCAGTCGACAAAGAACATTCCCCTGGACTCATGTCGAGTCAAGTAAACTCCTGAACCACCGTTTGGTTCAGTCGACAAAGGACATACCCCTGGACTCATGTCGAGTCAAGTAAACTCCTGAACCACCGTTTGGTTCAGTCGACAAGGGACATTCCCCTGGACTCATGTCGAGTCAAATAAACTCCTGAACCACCGTTTGGTTCAGTCGACAAGGGACATTCCCCTGGACTCATGTCGAGTCAAGAAAACTCCTGAACCACCGTTTGGTTCAGTCGACAAAGAACATTCCCCTGGACTCATGTCGAGTCAAGTAAACTCCTGAACCACCGTTTGGTTCAGTCAACAAGGGACATTCCCCTGGACTCATGTCGAGTCAAGTTGGACTCCTTAACCTGCATTTGTTTCAGTCGACAAAGGGACATTCCCCATGACTATAGTCGAGTCAAGATTGGACTTCTGAACCCGCATTTGGTTCAATCGACAAAGGGACATTCCCCATGACTCTTGCCGAGTCAAGTGGGACTCCTAAACTTACATTCGGTTCAGTTGACCAGAGAATGTTCCCCATTACTTATGTCGAGTCAAATGTATCCATGGATCTTCAAACTGATCAGACGACCAAGAACCAATTACCATAAGTCAAGTCAAATCAGAAGGACTAAAGACTTCGTCTGCCCAGACGATACACGCGATATAGAAGAAGTTGCCACATTTTGCACAAAGCTCTTATAAAACAATCCAACAGAAGGTGATACATTCTTGTCACGTGCTTTTGTGATTAGTATCATTTGACATAAACGTATATACTCTCTAAGACAAAACTTCTTTTACTTAGAGAGTAAGGGACAAACTGTAAGAGCCAAATTTGGTCTAAGGGTAAAACTGTCTTTCACCTTAAGCCCATCATAGGCCCGAAACCAAAGCCCAAAGAATTAGGTATTTGATTACAATTAAAATCATAAAGCATGGCCACTCCACTTACCTAACTCTATCACTAATCCCCACCACTCCACTTAACCTAACTCTAGCATTAATCCTCACTTACTCCAAAACCATTACCACCAAACCTCAGATCATGTTTTATCTATAAATATGAGAAGAATACGGGAAGAAGGCATTCAAGTCTCATTTCTCTCACCCTATACTTCATGCTCTCAATCCTTAATCCCCTCATATATTACACGGCTCTCACGGCCAAACAAAGGAAGTAGAGGTAATATTCAACCTTGCTTTCCCATTTTACAAACTTATTTCCTGCCACTGACTTGGGCGTCGGAGTGTACCCGGTATCCACCACACCGGTGGTAGCCTACTCTTGTCCACTCTACTTTGTTTTTTGCAGGATTGCTAGTGCCCAACTTACAAATTCTGATTGGGGACCTCGGTCGAAAACCAGCGTCCACAGATACTGTCTCATATCATTCTCAATCCTGGAACAAATCATAGGGACCTCTCATCATTTATATATCTTAGTGATCTAATCACAAATGATAAGAGTGCAATCTCCTTTGTCACATAATTAATTTGTACAACAACACCATGATCTGTACAAATAGTGACGCTATGGGTCATAATTGTCCAACTGTTAATCTTATTAAGGATAATAAATCGACTATGTATGAGGAAGTGATACACGGTATCGACTCCGCTTTATAGCAAAGTGCCACAAAGTCCGAAATAGATTCCATGTATATCAACCAATTTTGGATACTGGTTGATGTACCCGAAGGCATTGTGCCTATTGGTAGCAAATGGGTCTTCATGGTGAAGACATACATGGATGGAAACATACAAACGTACAAAGCTAGCCTTGTAGCGAAAGGGTATCGTCATCAACATGGTGTCGATTACGACGAAACCTTTTACCTATTGCCATGATTAAATCCATTCGGATAATTCTTGTTATTGATGCATATTTAGTTTACGAAATATGGTAAATCGATGTCAAAAACTACTTTCCTTAACGGAAACCTTTTGGAGGATGTTTACAATATCCTTACGGTTTTGTCATTCCAAAACATGCAAACAAGGTTTGCAAGTTAAATCAATCTATTTATGGATTGAAGCAAGCATTGTGTTCTTGGAACCAACGTTTTGATAAGATCATAAAGGAATATGATTTCATTTAAAACGAAGATGATTCTTGTGTATATAAGAAGGTTAGTGGGAGCACACTGACATTGGATTTCCTATACATTGATGATGTATTATTTCTTGGAAATAACATTCCCATGTTAAAAATCGGTGAAAGCTTGACTTTCATTAAAATTCTCCATAGAATAACTTGGGAGATGCAACCTTTATTCTATGAATAAGGATATAATGGGATAGATCTAAAAGTGTTGGCACTCTCTAAGAACTCGTACGTTGAAAGATATGTACACGACCTGGTGTCTCATATGCTTTGTGTTGGATAATTATGACCCATAACATCACTATTTGTACAGAACATGGTGTTGTTGTACAAATTAACTATGTGACAAAGGAAATTACTTTTTTATCATTTGTAATTGGATTACTTGGATATATAAATGATAAAAGTCCTTATGATTAGTTCTGGATTAATAAGATATGAGACAGTATTAATCCATAAAAGTTTAATCATTAAATATCTCTAGTCGTAGTATTATCGAGACTGGACATCGATAATGCGAAATAGGCTAGTATTACACTTGTGCTTGTTATGGAAGCATAACGGCATAGTTCTCATATATTTGGGTACTGGATACTCATGCAAGTGTAATAGGAGGTTCTGTTTACCGATGGTACGGAAACAGCTTCGCTCTGGATAGACCTCTCGGAATCTCATTGGTAGTATGACTATGTGTCGATGGGAATCTGAATCAGGGTAGGTGTATTTGGTCTTAACCTATGACTTGCATCGCTAATACTTGCGACAAATCAATATACTTTGGTTTTGGTCGTCCGGGGCTTTAACAGGTTCTGTGTATGCCTGTTCTGGGTATACTGAGAATCGTAGTATATTGGGTGTGATGCCAAGATGGAAGTATCACTTCAGTCATATGGAGATGATGATCACGCAGGGATATAGAACTGGTACTCTAAGTGCTATAGCCATCGGGGAAGTATGTTTAGGTCATGACTTTCCGATCATAAAGAGACTAGTTGCTAGTGATCCGATATATGCTTCGTACGAGGCAGACGCAACACCAGCCTCAGGCCTAGCATGTGACATCTGATGTTGGATCATAATACGCAATAATACGTATACTACGCCTGACAAAGATCATGTTTTCCGTAGCAGAATATTTCTGGAGAATTAGGTAGGCACGGTACTTTGCTAGAAGCCAACCATGTCTTGTAAATCGGTAATAACGTGGTACCAGGTACGCACGTATTCAGATAGTCTGATAACCATATTTACTGCCAACATATCCAGGGATCTCTTGGGTCGCATCCCAAAGATTCACTGTTGATATTTGACTCAAACAATATTAATCCGGGATTAATTAAGAGAGAGAAAATTAATTTGTGATTAATTACGGCAAAAATTAATCTGGATTAATTATCAGAGAAAGAATTAATTTGGGATTAATTGCATCGAGAATTTATCTGGGATTAAATTTATCGAGATGAGAGAACGAGATTAATTTGGAATTAATCGGAAAAGTAATTTAATGGTAAAATTGGATTTTACTATTTAATTTATTTAATTGGGCTAAATAATATATTAGATATATTAAATGAAATCAGATTTCAACGCGGAATTAAATTGGATTTTAATTCTAGCGAATATATTAATTTGGAATTAATTCATAAGAGATTTTAATAATAATTTTGTGAGGCATAATTATTTAATTAAATTGGATAAAAATAACGTCGCGACAGAAAATTCATTTAATCGAATTAAACGAATCCAATCCCGAAGTGTGTTAAGCAAGCCCACTTGAATTTTGAATTTAAAGTGTGGCCCACTTCACTTACATCGTTAGTCACCTTTGGTGATAGAAATAGATGATGGGTTTTGGTGGAAACTTGTAAAACACTCAACACATTTAATTTTGGAAATTAATCTATCTCTCCCCTGGCATTTGGCCGAATGACCTTAAATGGAATTTGGACGAATGGCCTCATGTTGCTCTTGGCCGAATCAAAGAGAGACTTGGTCTCTAACTTTTGCTTTAAAAGGCCACTGACAAATATTCATTGCTCTCTGACTTCTTTAATATAGCCTTTGATTTGCAAATTAATAAGCAACAGCTTTTATTTTTTTCTTTGAGAAAGAAAAGAAAAGAAAAGTGCCTCTGCAAACAAAAGCTATTTTGACTTTTCAAAATGAAAAGTTATTGGCCGATTGGATTGGCCATTTGATTTCTTAAAAGGCCGAAAGAAAACAATCTTGTTCTTTTCATTTTTGGCCGATTGGCCACTGCATTTGAAGACTTGGCCGAATAGCTCACCAAGTAACTAATTGTTTCTCTCTCTCTAGGGTAAATTTGCTTCTCCTTGGGAGATAAAATTTATTCATTTTGTTCTTGTAGCACATATGGGAGTCAAATGGTGGTGATAGGGATACTCACTCATGAGCTTGTAAGCTTCAACATCCATAAAAGTTTTGAACTCAAGCTGATCAATGTAAGTCTTCCACAACTTATTTTTTATTTTATTCACACATGAATCACGCTTAGAGATCCCGTGGCATGTCTATGACACTTACACTTTGAGCATGTGGAGTCACAATCAGGTTGATCCAGGTGATGGTCACTGGATTGATGTTAAAAACATCCTTAAGTATCTTAAATGAACTAAGGATGCTTCCTTAAGTTATGGAGAATGAGAACTTGAGATGAGTAGGTTCACCGCTCAAGTTTCCTAACCGATAATGGCGACTGTAAGTTGCAATAAGGGTACGTAATTTTATTTAAAGAATGAAACAGTAAGCTGGAAATCTTCCTAGCAAGATATTGTTGCCGATTCGACAACAAAAGCGGAATACATTGCTGCAGCTGAGGCAGCAAAAGAAGCATTTTGGATCTATAAAATTCCTAATTACATTAGGAAGTAGTTCTGTTAGCAGTTAAGCTAGGCTACAGCACAGGCTAAAGAATTACGGTCTCATCAACGATCCAAGTATGTACTTCGACGGTTTTATCTGATTCGTGAGATCATACACCGTGGCGATGTGATGATCGAATAAATCGCATCAGATGATAACCATGTAAACCCACTGACGAAAGTGATATCTCAGCATAAGCATGAGCGACTCGTACATAGTTCAGGTGTTAGACATTTGAGTGATTGGCTATAGGCCAAGTGGGAGATTGTTGGACAATTATGACCCATAGCATCACTATTTTTTAAATGACATAGTGTGCTTGTACAAAATTAACAATGTGACAAAGGAAATCTTAATGCTTTTTCATTAACTGGCCATTAATAAAATTGATCTGGTAAATCTAAAATGAACTAGACATAGGGATTTTAGGTTTCAACCTTAGACTCAATAGCCCACGATCTTCCTTGAGGATAGATAACCCTTTAATAGATTTCCTTACAGGATAGGAATATACATGTCGGGCGGGGGTAGCCATAATTGGAACTTAAACTTAATGAATCCAGATAATTTGGTTGACATAGACATATGGTTCAATTGGGTTAAACTGGGTATTTGTGTATGACCATCGACAGAGGCTTACACATAATTTAGTGTTCCAGGTTGGTAAATCGATATATTACCCAACTTTAAGATAACCACTTCATCTTTAAAATGATATTGGAAGAAATCACAACCCTAGATAGTTTTTAATATTGAATTTTCTTAAAACCTACTTTTGAACCATTTTATTTACTTGTTTTTAAATTTAGAATCGTCACCATTTCAAATCAATCAAACAATCTGTTAGATACTAGTAATCATTTGACCTCATAAAATTAATATATTAGATATTAAGTCCTCGTGGGATCGATATTTTTATACTACTTGAACGATACGTGCGCTTGCGTTACGTGTGTGTTTACGCCGGTCAGGTATGCACGTATTCGGATAGTCCGATGACCGTATTTACTGCCAACATATCCAGGGATCTCTTGGGTCGCTTCCCAAAGATTCACCAATGACATTTGACTCGAACATAATTAATCTGTGATTAATTATGAGAGAGAAAATTAATCTGGGATTAATTACGGCAAAAATTAATCTGGGATTAATTATCATAGAAAGAATTAATATGGGATTAATTGCGTCAAGAATTTATCTGGGATTAAATTTTTTGAGAAGAGAGAACGCGGTTAATTTGGAATTAATCGGTAAAATAAATTTAATAGTTAAATTGTATTTTTCTATTTAATTTATTTATATGGGCTAAAATAATATATTAGATATATTAGTTGAAATTAGATTTCAATACGGAATTAAAATTAGATTTTAATTCAAGCGAATGAATTAATTTGGAATTAATTCGTAAGCGACTTCCGTAATAATTTTGTGAGGCATTATTATTTAATTGAATTGGATTTAATTACGCCGCGACGGAAAATTCGTTTAATCGGATTAAACGAACCCGAGCCCGAAGTGTGTTGAGCAAGCCCACTTGAATTTTGAATTTAAAATGGGGCCCACTTCACTTACATCATTAATCAACTTTTGGTGATGGAAGTGATTGATGGCTTTTGTTGGAAACTTGTCCAACACACTTTGTATTTCTTTTTGAAAAGTATATACACATTTTTTTTTAGAGTTTGACTTTGTGATTTGTAATTGTTTTTTGAAAACAAAATACACAAAACTCTCTCTTCTCTCCCAACTCTCCCTTGGTCGAAACTTCAAGCTCTCTCCATGGTTTTTTGTTGAAAAAATTCAAGCAAGCTAGCACTTAAGGAGACAAATGAGGTGATAGGGAAACTAATCCTAGAGTTTGGAATTCAACTTGAAGGCTTGGAGCTTCCTTTACATCTATGAAAATTTTGATTTTCTCTACCAAGCATTGTGAGTATATCTGTAACTCCTCTTGTTTATTCACGTAAAAATGAACTTAGAGATCTTGTAGCATGTTCTAGGAACACCAACACCCAACTAGCGCTAAGTTTAACGCCGTCAGCTAGACATGACTGCCCGAACGTTAGGCTGAATCTGAAAGTATGACACTTTCTTTTTATCTCTCAATTGATTCTCCCCAGTAGTGCTTGACATGCTGGCTGTTTACCCTGAATGTGTTGTTGGACATGGGGTTGTATATTTCAACAACTCCATATGGTAACACTTGAGTAATCACAAATGGACCTGACCACTTTGATTTCAGCTTCCCAGGGAAGAGTTTCAACCGTGAATTGTATAACAACACTTGCTGCCCTCGCTCCAGTTGTCTGCGTATTATTTTTTTATCATGTCATTTCTTGGTTTTTTATTTGTACAGTTTGGCATTCTCATAAGCCTGTAGGCGAAATTCCTCTAATTCGTTAAGTTGGTGGAGTCGTTTCTCTCATACTGCTTGTAGATCAAGATTTAACTTCTTCAGTGCCCAATACGCCTTGTGTTCAAGCTCCACTGGGAGATGACACGCTTTTCCAAACACCATTCGATATGGGGACATACCCATGGGTGTCTTGTAAGCTATCCGGTAGGCTCATAATGCGTCATCTAGTTTTCAGACCAGTCATTCCTTGTTGATCCAATGGTTCTCTCCAAGATTCTTTTTATCACCCTGTTTGAAACTTCAATCTGTCCATTTGACTGTGGATGGTAGGATGTGGCAACTTTATGAGTAACTTCGTATTTGGATAGGAGTGCATCGAAGTATCTGTTGCAGGAATGTGTGCCACCATCATTGATAATCGCCCGAGGTGTTCCGAATCGAGTGAAAATATTCTTTTTAAGGAATTTTATCACCACTTTTGAATCATTTGATGGCAATGTAATTGCTTCAATCCATTTGGAGACGTAGTCTACTGCAACTAGTATGTATAGGTTTCCGAATGATGAAACAAATGGTCCCATAAAATCAATCCCTCATACATCAAATATCTCCACTTCCAGAATATTTGGCAGAGGTCCTTCATTTGACCTCGAATTATTTCCTACTCTCTGGCACTTGTCACATTGAAGAGCAAATAAGTAAGCATCTTTAAAAAGAGTAGGCCATAACAAACACGATTATAGGACTTTGGCTGTAGTTTTATTCCCACTGAAGTTCCGCCATATGGTGGTGAATGACAATGCTGCAAGACACTATTAACCTCTTCATGTGGAACACAATGTCTCAGTAATTGATTAGCACAGTGTTTGAACAGGTACGGTTCATCCCAGACATAATACTTGACTTCCTTGAAGAACTTCTTTCGTTGTTGAGTTGTCGATTCTAATGGTCATTTTCCCGATACTATGTAGTTGATATAGTCAGCATACCAAGGAGCATCGTGTTGTTTCATGGCAAACAATCGTTAATCTGGAAAAGTTTCTTTGATTGTAAGTTCTTTGCCAGCTATTTCTCCATTCTCGAGCCTCGATAAGTGATCTACCACTTGATTTTCTGTCACTTTCCTGTCTCGGATCTCCACGTCAAATTCTTGAAGTAGAAGCACCCAATAGATTAATCTAGGTTTGGCATCTTTCTTCGCGATCAAGTATTTGATTGCTGAATGATCTGTGTAAACCACCATTTTGGGACCTAGCAGATAAGAGCGGAATTTATCAAAAATGAACATAACTGCAACCAACTCCTTTTCAGTGGTTGTGTAGTTAAGGTGAGCTTCATTTAGAGTTCTGCTGGAGTAGTAAATGGCATGGAAAATTTATTCTTTGCGTTGTCCCAAAACTACTCCTACAGAAAAATCACTAGCATCGCACATCACCTCAAATGGGAATGGTCCAGTCTGGTGCTACTATGATTGGGGCAGAAACCAGCTTCTATTTTAAAATCTCAAAAGCTTTGTGACATTTTTTGGTGAAGTTGAAAGGCACATCTTTCTCCAGAAGATTGCATAGAGGTTTAGCAATCTTTGAGAAGTCTTTGATAAATCTCCTGTAAAAGCCAGCATGTTCGAGAAAACTCTGAATCCATTTGACAGATGTTGGTGGAGGTAGTTTTTCAATTGTTTTTATCTTTGTTTTATCTACCTCGATTCCCTTTTGCGAGATCCGATGTTCCATAATGATGTCTTTCTGCACCATGAAGTGGCATTTCTCCCATTTGAGTACTGGGTTGGTATCTTCACACCTTTGTAACACTTGTTCTAGATTTTACAAGCAGTGGTCGAACAAATCTCCAAACACAGAGAAATCATCCATGACAACCTCCACACTTTGTTCCATCATATCTGAGAAGATGGCCATCATGCAATGTTGAAATGTACCAGGAGCATTACATAGTCCAAATGGAATTCTGCAGAAAGTAAAAGTACCATATGGACATGTAAAAGTGGTTTTCTCCTGATCTTCTGGGGCGATGGCAATCTGATTTTACTCTCCATCCAGTCATTGTTCTTGTTGGAATTAGTTCATTCCTTTCATTTGTGACTACAGTAATTCCTCCTTTCTTTGGCACACACTGCATAGGACTCACCCAAGTGCTGTCAGAGATGGGGTAAATGATGTCGGCATCCAACCATTTGATGATTTCTTTTTTCACGACCTCCTTCATGATTGGATTTAGTCTCCGTTGATGCTCCACTGTGGGTTTGTACTCGTCATTCATCATAATTTTATGCATGTAAAATGATGGACTAATGCCTCGAATTTCTGCTATAGTCCATCCAATGGCTTTCTTGTGTTCTCGTAACACTCTTAGGAACTTTTCAATATTAGCGAAGAAGAAATAATCACAAGTAATTCAGAAGAGTTTCTTAAGAATGCATACCTGAGATGGCTGGGAAGTAGTTTTAGCTCCAACTATGGTGGTTCTTCAATCTTCGGTAGTTCCAGACTTTCCACATGTGGTACAGATTTGAAACGAAATGGCTTGAAGATAGTTGATACATTTCAGAATTTCAGCATCTAGCTTCCTATCAGTCATGTTGGTGATGCAAGCTTCAAGTTTATCTTTGGGAAGTGGCATTGCATCAATATCTTGGATGATACTATCTAAAAAATCAATTCTGAAACATTCATCTTCTTTTTCATCACTCGGGAATTTCATGGCTTTGAACACATTGAAGGTAATTTCTTGGTCATGTACTTTCATAGTTAGTTCTTTTTTTTATACATCAATTATAATTCATCATGTAGCCAAAAATGGTCTTCCAATGATTATAGGTACATCTTTGTCTTCTTCCATGTCAAGGATAATAAAATCTGCTGGGAGAATGAGTTGTGGACTTTGACCAGTACATCTTCAACTACTCCTCTCGAAAATACAAGCATTCAATCAGCAAGTAGCGGAGAGATTGAGGTGGGCATTGCTTCTCCAATTTGTAGTTTTCTGTAAATCGAAAAAGGCATCAAATTAACACTTGCACCTAAATCACACAAAGCTTTACCAATGTAATGTTCTCCAATGGTGCATGGGACAGTGAAACTGCCAGTATCTTTCAATTTTAGGGGAAGTTTCCTCTGAATGATGGCGTTGCATTCTTCTGTCAATGCTATTGTCTCGTAGTCTCCCAATCTCCGCTTTTATGACAGAATGTCTTTCATGAATTTGACATAGCTGGGCATTTCTTCCAACGCTTCTGCAAATGGAATGTTGATATGCAGCTTTTTGAAGACCTCCAAGAATCGAGCAAACTGCTTGTCCAATTTATTTTTCTGAAGACGCTATGGAAAATGTGAAGGTAGAGTGATTCTTTCTTGATCTTTTTCCTTTGATTCTTTCCCTCTATCTGTGGAACTGCATCTTTTGGAACTTTAATGGATGCCTTCATTCCAACATCTTTGTTGATTACAGTACCGTTTTTTAAAGTAATGGCTTGACATTGCTCTTTCCCTTGGTTCCTTAGATTTGGTTGTGTTGCTATGGAGGTTACCTGGCGGTCTATAACTCTGAGCATTGGCCAGTTGTCCAATTTGATTCTCCAGTGCTTTAATAGAAGCTGATTGGCTCTGAAACATAGCATCATATTTTTTTAACTGAGCTAGCACTTTCGCTATTCCTGGTTCTTTGTCATGCTTCTGGCCTTTATTTTATTGTTGGAATCCAGATGATGGATAGTTCTTTTTCCCTAAATTATTCTTCCATGAAAAATTGGGATGATTCCTCCACTCTGGGTTGTAGGTGTTAGAATAAGGATTGTTCCCATGTCTGTTGAAATTGTTCACATAATTCATTGTCTCCTCATATTGGTTTGCTTCTAACTTTGGTGCTCCTCTGTATGGTGAACTTGTGGAACCAGCATTAACCTTCATGTTAAGAGTTTCCAGATTTTTGCAAATTAGATCCAGCTTGGCATTCACTACCGTGTTGGCTCCAACTTCATAAATTCCAGCAATTCTTTGGATCATGCTCCTATCTATTGGTCACAGTGAATTTTTATTGGTCATTTCTTCAATTAGGTCCCAAGTCTGATCCTCTCCTTTTGCCATTAAAGTTCCTCCAGCCGCAGCATCAATTGTGGTTCTCATTATTCCAAAAAGTCCATTATAGAAGGTTTAGACTTGTAGCCATTTTGTAATTTCATGATGAGGACACTTCCGGAGTAAATATTTGTACATTTCCCAAGCTTCGCAGAGGGATTCGGAGTCATGTTGTACAAATGATGTGATGTCATTCCTCAGCTTTGCAGTTCTGGCTGGTGGAAAATACTTTGCAAGGAATTTGGTGGCTAGAGTGTTCCAAGTTGTGATGGAACCTACTGGTAGTGAATGTAGCCAAGCCTTAGCTCTGTCTTTTAATGAATATGGAAAAACATGCAGTCTCATTGCTTCTTTGGCCGCTCGGTTGTAATTGAAAATGCCACAAACTTCCAGGAAGTTGCTGATATGGCCATTAGGATCTTCAGTTGCATTCCCCTCAAACTGAACTGACTGTTGTATCATCTGAATGCATGTTTTGATATCACAAGCATTTGCTGATAAGGGAGGAAGTATAATACAGGAAATGAAGCCGTCAACTACCAGAATAGTTCTATCTCGAATGGGAATTGGTGGTGCAACTTCCAAAGGTTCAGGTTCCATGTTGATGATTGCTTCTTGGCCTTCTCGCCTTTCCCTTCTCAACTGTCTGATGGCTCTTTCAATTTCTGGGTCAAGCGGTTGGATTTCAAAGCTTTTGTTCGTCTAATGTAGTGTCTGAGAACCTGAAACACAAGAAAACAGAAATAATAAGTAAAAATAAATTAGACACAAGTAAAGGTATCTAACTCCAAAACTAATAGTGAAAGATAAATAAATCCCCGGCAACGGCGCCAAAAACTTAACCGGTGTAATCACACGCGTATAATGCAAGCGCACGTATCATTCAAGTAGTATAAAATGTATCGATCCCACGAGGACTTAATACATAAGCTATTAATTTATGATGCCAAATTAATAGAAGTATCTAATAGATTGGTTGTTTGATTGGATGATGACTTTACACTTAAAACAAGAAAATAAAATAGCGCGAAAGTAGATTGAGGAAAATTCAATATTATTAAACTATCTAGGGTTGTGAATCTTTCCAATATCTTTTAAAGATGAAGTGGTTATCTTATGTTTGTGTAATATATCGGTTGATTAACCTGGAACACGAAAATATGCAAAAGCTTCTTCCGATGGTCAAATACAAATACCCAGTATAACTCAATTAATCATATTTATATGTCAACCAAGTTACCTGAATTCATTAACATTAATTTCCAATTATGGCTATCCCTGCCTGACAGGTATATTCATATCCTGTAAGGAAATATATTAAAGGGTTATCTATCCTCAAAGAATATCATGGGCTATTGAGTCTAAGGTCTTAAACCTAAAATCCATTTTCCAAGTTCATTTAGGGGTGGCAATTTGGGTCAAAATTCGTTTATTCGTTCGATTCGATTCGCTTTAAAGCGAATACAGGTTTGAAAAAATGGATTCGTTTAATAAATGAGTCAATTTGATTCGATTCATTTATTAAACGAATCAAATACGAATTCAAGCTCATTGATTCGTTTATTCGTTTAGGATTTGTTTTATTATTTTTATTTTACTAGTTCTTGTTATTTTTCAATTAAGATTCGAGAATTTATGACTAATTTCATAAAAAAAAATTCCGATATTTGGTGAGGTATATTTAGTAAATATGTTAATTATATATTTCATATGTATATATTTATAAAGAATTAATGTAAATCAAATGCATATATTTATGAAGAATTAATGTAAATCAAGTGTGGTAAATTATTTTATTAAATAATATCATGACTAAACGAATATTCATGTTCGATTCATTTAATAAACAAATCGAATACGAATCCTGATATTAGGATTCGTTTAATAAACGAATCGAATACGAATCCATCACATTTTGATTCGATTTATTTAGGATTCGATACAAATTCGATTCGTTAATTCGTTTTGTCACCTCTAAGTTCATTTTAAATTTACCAGATCAATTTTATTAATGGCCAGTTAACAAGAAACATTAAGGCTAAGGCTCAATAAATAAATATTTATATTTCCTAAACCGTAAAATAACCTCTTATAAACCAGTGATATTGGAATTCATCACAACCCCAGATAACGGGTTTAGTTACCACACATATCTAAGGCTAGTAAAAACTTAAATTAAATAAATGACATAAATTAAATGCTGGAAAGTAAATTCTGAAAATTAAATAAAGTAAATGCTTGAAAGTAAATGCTGGAAATTAAAAAAGGAAAAGTATAATAAAAGAAAATGTTGGGGTTAGAGGATCTACTTTTATTAATTATATTTTAGATATCTCCATTATTATAATATTTTAACTTTGCGTGAAATTACCAACCGACCATATAAGCGATATCCTGATTAAATCAAATTTATAATTAATTCCAACCGACCATACAGGCGGTATCCAGTTTAGTCATGTCAAAACCAATTTCATTAAGTCTAACCGACCATAAGGCGGTATCCTCATTAAGTCAGGTTTTAAATAGTTTATAAATTATAATTAAGGGAGATTAATCTAAATATTAGTAATAAAAGCTTTTCCTTTCACCCCAGCAGGGGGAGTTACCTCCTCATTACTGAAAAGTAAAAACTGAAAAGTAAAGAAAGGAAAGTACTATTGCGTAAAAGTAAATAAAATTAAATGCTGAAAATAAAGACTGAAAAGTAAATAACAGAAAATGTTAATGCGAAAATTAAATACTGAAAACTGTAAATAAACAAACAAGATACAATCTTCTTAGTATTCTTAAGGAATTCCTTAGAAGAAAGTATGAATTACAAATGAAATTTCGGCCTCTATTTATAGAAAACTTTTATCTTCACGCGTCGCAACGCGCCTTTGATTTGCAACACGTGGTAGACGAATCCCGGGATGGTGACATGTGGCATCGGCCGAATGATTAACTCAATTATTCAGCTTGGCATCGCGACGCGTAAGGGTGTGCGCGTCGCGACGCTGACATCATCCATGACGTGTTCTATCGACAGCATGTGATGGTGACACGTGTCCCAGTGCACGGTAGCAGATTCGACACACGTTAGCAGATGGTGCATTTTAGCATGGCGCATTTTAGCAGAACGGCGCATTTTAGTAGGAAATTTATGTTTTTGCCATTTTTGTCTGTTTTCCATTGTTTTTGCCCTGAATTACCTCCAGAGAGTCCTGTTATTTTATTTATATACAAACTACCACAAAACACATTAAAATATTCACATAACTCAAGAAACTATATAAAATATTAAGTTAAAGGAGTGAGAAATAGTGATCTATTTATCACTCATCAACCATTTTATTTTACTAACTAAGTTGTTCTTAGAGGTGTTCATAAGGTCGGGTCAAATCACGACCCGACCAGACTCGAGGGGGTTCTTAAAAAAATTAATCAATTTTGGGTTGACCTGACTCGACCCGATTTACAAGTCAGTTCACGGGTTTGACTATGCAACCCGACCCTACCCGAAAAATAATTTTTTATTATTATTCTATTAATTTTCCAAAAATTTTATTATTTTTTAAAGTTCTTACTATTATTTCAGTTGTTTATTATTTTTTATCTTGAAATTATATATGTATGACAAGTTTCGAGATATTAAATAGTTAGTATTTATGTCTAAAAAAATTTAATAAATAAAAAAAATCTTTTTTTTGGCCGACCCGACCCGCTCCGATTTGCATACTCAATTTTCAGGTTCAGATTTATCAACCCGCGTGACCCGACCCAATCGAATTTCGTAAAATTTGAAAAAACCCGACCCGACCCATGAACACCCCTAGTTATGCTCCTAGTGATAGGGAGTGTGTCTATTGTTGATGTATCTTATTTGTTTATTTCCTATTGACATTTCGTGACAAAAAAAAAAATATGATATATTTTTTGAATTATGCCTGAGAATAATATTTTTATTCTTATTTGTTATATTTGCTCTTTATATTCCCTTTATTTTTCACGGGTATATTGTTATTTGTGGATGTTTCAAGTTAGTAGATTATTTGTGGTGGCTTTGAGTCTTTATTGACCTCAAGATTGTTTACTTAGGTATTATATCGAGTCATATTATAATAAGTCATTGTCTTAATGGTTGATAATTGGCTATTTTATTTTTGCATCTTTTACCATAGTATTTGTATTAAGTGGTTTTGTCACGTAATGCCAAAGTGGGAGATTGTTAGTTCCATAAGTTTGTTAGTTCCATAAGTTGTGGTAATTTCTGTAACAAAACAAGTTCAATTGAGTTGTAATGACTTGAAGATCTCAGAGCAATTGTACAGGTATGTGGACAACATCGGATGAAGATGTCAGGTATTTCGTTCATGTTGCGTTCTTGCTTAGGTTCGAATGTTCAGCGTTAGTGTATCGTTTGATATTTTGTTCGAACAAAAGCTTCCAAAGAGCACTTGATCGAGTCACGTTATTCATCACACTCGAACAAACTGACCAGAGGCTTCACGTTCGACTTGCGTTCGTTATTGCGTTCGAACGGTTTTGTCGAACTACTCGCGTTCTTGTGGCGTTCGATAGCATGTTCAGAATCTGGATATTTTGGACGCATTTTTAAGCCAGTTTTCGACAAGGGAAACTCTAACTATAAAAAGAGACACATAGCCACTTTACCTGGGTTGGAAACATATTATTTGGAGTCCTAATATATTTTATTTCCTCCCTCTTGTGAAATCACCTTGAAGACTTATTTGATTACATTGTCTCCTTTCTTTTGGTGAGATTGTTATTTGGTAATAATCAACAGAATACACAACCCTTACGTAATACCCTAATCCTTCAGAGTTCTGAGGAGGTGATTGGAGTTCGAAGTTCCAGCATTACAATTTTGCAGATTGGATTCACTCAGACTTCAGGGGTTTTGAAGAAAACCGCTTGGTGCGGGCTGGGGGAGTTCTTCTAGTTGTTACAGTCAAGAGGTATTTGAGTCTGTGAAGTTATCACCATAGGTCTTATACCATCACTATAAGTTTTCTCTATTATAGTGAATTCGGATGGTAGTCTATACCCAGAGTGGATTTTTATTTTTGAGAGTTTTCCACTCTGTCAATAAAATTTCTTATATTGATTCTTTTTATTGTTTCATATATTGCTCTCCTTTAAAATTATTTAGACATAAGGGTGTTTGTTGATTTAAACCATAGTTGTTCTAACTTTGACTTGTCTTAGAAAGAATAGTTGATTGATTAATTCCGCACAAAATCAAAACCTTATGTCAATTACGAATTTTCACATACAACTTTCAAAACTTGAGAAACACACCCTCAAGGAATTATTATTCAACAGAGCTCATAAATACCATCTCATTTAACATGTGCTTTTTAAAATATTGCCCTTAGGTTACAATGTGAACTCTTGTTTATTTAATAGCGAGTCCTTAATTGACAAATTTATAAAAACAATTTATAAAATATCCCAATATAAAGTGTTAGTTATTTTTTATGGTCCTACTTTAACAAATTTTGTATTTTGGTCCCAATTTCAAAACATTATTGAAATCACAGAATATTCAAAAAGTTTTTAAATATGGCAAATAGGTCCTCATCAAAAAAAAAATAAAATAAAATAAATTCCTGAAATAAGGAGATTGCGGGTCAAGAAAGATCACAAATCAGGCATAAATAAAAGACCATAGTATCCTCAAAATTTAAGACTTAAACCCAGTTAGAGCATCGCCTAATAATAAAGAAATAAAATAAAATAACCATTCTCACACTAAGATCTCATGTAGTCCTGGAGAATTTTTACTGCTTTGGCCATTTTCTATCCGACTCAACTAATTATAGGTTGAATGGCGCACTATTGATGTGTCATTGGGGATTTTGGCACATGGTTGCAAATTCTACTTCAAAGATGAAGTATTGAACTTGGATCACTGTTCATTACGTCAAAGTTTTTTTTAATTTGTCAATTAATTTTTAAAGATAAAACATTGTAAGCTTTATCATCTATACCCCTATATAATTATATTTTGACCCAATAAAATAATTTTTTACTATTTCTATCTCACATTTTATTTTAATAATTTGTCTTAATCATGTTTCAAATAATTAATAAAAAATAATGAATAAATTTATTAATTTACTAATTCATCTTTAGAAATTAATACTTTGTATTAATGGTCTTAATCATTTTTTTGTTATTTTTATTAATCATGTTAATCATTTTTAATAATTTGTATTAAAATTATTTTAATAATTTGTATTAATCATGTTAACATTTTTCTGAACTAACAAAAAATGTTAGTATTAATAATTTGTATTAATCATGTTAACATTTTTCTGAACTAACAAAAAATGTTTGTATTAATAATTTGTATTAATCATCTTAAGAACTAACAAAACACATCTGAACCGCATAAATTCTCAATAGTTTAAGCAGTCACAAAAAAAAAAAAATAAATAAATAACAAAATTTCAAATTCTTCAATCAAATCCTTCTGCAACTTTCCAAATTTTTGCATTTTATTTTAATACATAAACTTGGAAGAAACTCATTTGGATACTTTCATTTTTCATCAAATATAGAAAACATTTTATGGAACCAAAAATAAATTTTTCACTTGAGCTAATATAATTCATGATTGATTATGAGTCGATGAGCTTTATATCCATGAATCATTTGAACTTGATCTCCGATGAAAATATAAACAGTTGATTTATATTAACTTAAAAGCCTACAACGAACCACACTCCTCAACCTCCTCTCTAACACCAAGCACCTCCTCTACTTCAATTTCTTTGCCCTCGTACTCCTCTTCTTCATCACTGGCTTCTCCGTCTCTCAACATCTGCCTCTCCATTTTTGCTTCCTCATGCAATCGCTTCCACTCACCGATCTTTTTCTCCCATTCATTCTTCAATGACCTCCGCCTCTCACGCTCTTGTTCACTCAATATCATCGACACATCCTGATCTTCTGCCTCGTACTTCTTGCTATATTTCTTCAAGGTCTTTGCAATTTCTACTTCTTTCTCAAGAGTCAAGAAAGATGGTGGCCTTGGGCGCCACGAAAACTGTCAACAAGGGTTTAAAAAGTTCAGATCATGGAACGATCGATATACCTAGGTTTAAATTTGAAAAAATAACAATAATTATGATCTATGCCACCTATCACAATTTTACAATCTTCAAATGAAGAACAGATACAAGGAAATACTAATCACAAAACATTACTTTCCCACATTGCAAATTTTAAATCAGTACCTGGAAAAAGTGATCCTTCAAAGTCCGGTAAAGCAGTTTGCCATTGAAGGACCATATGTTGAAACCATTTTCCATCTCATGAACTGAAGTCACAGCAGTTGCAACATACCTATAACGCAAACAGCACATACAATCATAACCTAGAGGTAAGCAAGTAGAAAGGATGGCAAGCAATGAGATAAAGCTTAAAACTAAGCTAGAGGAAAAAACAATTTCCATATATTAAACACAGCAGCTGCACAGTTACTACATTCAGTTCAAGTCATCTAAATTTACCTCCCAGTAGGATCCCATTCTACATCAGTTGCCATAAAATGCTCAGCTGTTGCCATGGTTTCAAGCTCATCAACATTGTAAAATTCCAACTGACCGGTGAAACCTTTGAGTCCGGCAAGTACTATGAAACAGCCAGATGGTGACCAGAAAAGAGCATTGGCTTGCCTTCCCTTGAGAGTGGTGAGTTTTGATACCCGGCCAGTATGTTGAGCAGTTCCCATAGAGTAAAAACTAATATCAGGCCTTGGACCATCACCGTGGATGACA
Source organism: Zanthoxylum bungeanum (assembly GCA_019454045.1). Lineage (NCBI taxonomy): Eukaryota > Viridiplantae > Streptophyta > Magnoliopsida > Sapindales > Rutaceae > Zanthoxylum > Zanthoxylum bungeanum. The sequence goes on from SKCR01003255.1 coordinate 44,409, forward strand.
GCAAACCTGTTTCCCTTTGGCTCCCAAGCAAAGGCAATAATCTTGTCATTTTTGTCGTCAAGCTCCAAAACCTCAATAGGTATGTCCCTTTCTTTAATCCGTAACAGCTCAAAGCCAGTATATGTGCTTTTTTTCGTTTTTGTATAGCGATCGACCTTAACAGCTAGATACTCTCCATTACTTTGCCAGTACATCTTACAGTCACCAACACTGAAAAGATTTTTCTGCCTCAACTCCTCTTTACTAGGAATTTGAACAAGACTCACCTAGAAATAAGATAAATCAAGAACAATAGAACGTGCACATAAAATAAGAGGCAATTTCATATTAGAAAAAGCACTCACCCTAGCAGGCTGGTTCCCACCACCAAGCTCAGGAACAAAAAGTGCAATAATAGGATCAGTTGGTGACCAACTGAAGTCCATTACATTCTCAACTTTCAAGGACTTCTTGTCAATAAGGGTAAAGGTCCCAGTTTCATAGACAGAGATCATATTCTTCCCAAGCTTCGCAAAGTACTTATCTTTTCCACCTCCCCATCTACGAAACATACCAATAAAAAATTATTAGATTCAGGAGACCCAAAAAAAGGGAGAAAGGGATAGAAGAAGTTGTTCTTCAGAGCCCCACGTAAAATGATTTGAAAGAATAATCACCTGAAAACAGGCCAATTTACTCCTGCGACACCCCCAGTCCCTCCAACGGCAAACTCATCAGCACTTCCTTTAAAATCTCTCATCACTTTCCCCGTTCTCATATCAAAGATATTTATCACGACCCTCTATCAAATTAAATCCACATTAGCAATGGTTCAGAGGCAGCAGTAAACAATACAAAGAATAAAAAATAAAGCAAAGTAGAAATATCTCACGTTTGCATCACATGGATTGCTTGGCTCATGGCTGCTGTAGGTCACCAAATATTTCTCACAAGGGGAAAAATCAATGAGTTTAACCTGCAATTACACCAGTAGGAGTCAGAAAATCAAGAAACAGGTAAAGATTACATAAAATATCAAACAAAAACCGATATAACCTGAGGATGAGCATAACGCATTAGTTTATTGAAAGTGCTAGCACCGCCCCAAACAGCAGTACCTTGCCTGTGTACTGTTGCCAAGTACGTCCCCAATGGGGACCACTGCACAAAGCTTTCGGTCCAGTACTGCAAAGAAAAAGATATAAAATCATTCATCATTGCAATACTAACCAAAAAATGACTGCTAATCTGGTATAAAAAGAATAATTTCAAAAATAACACAAATGGCCATGCACATAGATGTACAGATATCCTCTATAGACAAGTAAATGAACTCTATTGTGATAAGGCCCATAAATTAAGATTTACTGTCTACTCACACTGTGCCTGAAACAAGGCTCAGGCTTCAAATTCCTTGCATCATTCCAAAAAACCTCAGTGTCTGTGCCAGCACGAATCACAAAGTGATCTCGGGCTTTTTCGTCAGTGAGCCACTTTTGGAGATTTTCCTGAAATTGTATACAAGTATAAAATATCAGCTAACACAAAGACAGAAGCAGGAAAGGCTTTCATTCAGTATGTAAAATAAGAAATGCCAGACTGATGAGACGGACTAAAGTAAAAATGAATTATATAAAAACCTATTAGAACTTAAATCTCAATGCTCACAAATCACAATCATATTGTAGCATTACATCCAGTGCAAATATGGGAACAAACACATTAATCATCTCAGACGGAAAATGCAAGTATCAAAGTTCTAGGTGCATTCGTCAAGACAATTATTAACAAGTCTGGATAACATGGCATCATAACAAGATAATGATGAAAGAGATATTTTACAAGCTGGTGTATATTTTACAATTATTAAAAAGTTACCCCTGGTGTATATGGCTTATTTTCCGGAGGGGCCCATTCATCTGGAACTTTCATAAACATATCAAAGTCATCAAACATGCTCACAGAAAATATATGTGCTCTGTCTAACTTGTAGCCATTTGTTTTCTCCTTAGCAAGCTCAGCTTCCTACGGCAGAAGAAATCAAGGATTAGGTTACCATATAGAACATTCCAAGTTACAATTCAAATTCCAGGAAAACAGCATCAATTCAATAATAGCAAGCTATGCTATATGGCCCATTCTATTCCTCCATTTGAAAATGAAAATGCAAAGATTAATAGTGATAGATGCCAAACAAAACTCCAATCTCTACGTTATACAATGTAAGTACCTGGGAAGTATTATACTCAACGAAACAGTAACCCAAGGTCTTCTGAGTCTCGGGATCAACGGGCATCCATAAACCATCCTCTTTAATAACACCTATCTGGCTGTAAATTTTTCGAATAACACCTTCAAGCTTCTCGAACTTTTCTTTCGGAACAACGGGGAGATTATCAACAACAATAATGTTTCCAAACCCCAACTCTACCTCCCGCTCATCTTCTTCATACAAATCCTCATCATTACTACTCACAACAAAATTAAACACGAATTAAAACTAGCTTCAAAATGACGTAGTATTTTCATTCTCTTATTAAGGTATAACAAAATTACAAAAATTTTATTTGTACCTGATGATGCCGAAATCTTCATCGGGCGGCAGTTTGACGGAGTCGAGATTGACTTGTGAGAGATCGATGCCGTGGCCAATCGCCGTTGCTTCTATGTGGTTCATTATCATGACGTCAGCCATGATTGCTGTTCTCTCTCCTTTCCGATTCAGCAAGTGATTCTCTCTAATTCAATTTATGGATTGCGTTGTTGCGTAGCGAAGAAGATATAGTGCGTTTCAAGCTTCTAGTTTCTAGGGTTTTTGCATTCAAGGGCTAGGCAATGCGAATTAAGAGGGCTACTACTCGCACCTCCCCAAAATTCTCACCTCCTCTCTCTTATTTAAAATGTCAAAATTACTCATCTCTTTTGTAAAAATTCATTCCCCCAATATATATACACTTATTTAACACTACTTTTATATATATTAATTCACACCACTTATATTTTTTATTTATTAATTAATTTTTTTAATTTTATTTATTTTTTAAAATTTATATTTTTTTGTTCTTTATATATCTAATCTTTTTATTTGTTTAATAAATATTACAAATTTCATATTTATTATTAATTATTTTGTGTTCATTTAATCATTTAATTTTTGTGATTTTTTTTAATTTATTCAACACTACTTATGTATTATAAAAATATTCTCATGTATATCAGAGAAATATATATTTAAAAACGAGTACAAATAACAATATAAAAAAAATAAACTTAAAAATATGGATACTGACTTACGAAATTAAATAAGACAAACAACTTTTAATAGAGAAAATATAAAATCAGAATCGGAATCTACACTACTCTTAATAAAGTAAATTTTTTTTAATAAAGTAAAAGTAGATATGGATACTGATTCACGAAATTAAATAAGATAAATAATTTTTAATAGAGTAAAAATAAAATCAGAATCAGAATCAAATAGACTATGTTAAAATTTATTTTATATTGTTAATTAAATTAAAAATAATCAAAAAATTAAATTAATAAATAGTAAATCTGTAATATTTATTAAACAAATAAAAAATAGTTTAAATACAAATTTGAAATTTAAATCCCAAAGAAAACTGATATAGTTTTGCGCCCTAGGGGAATGAAATTTTGCACTCAGCTGGGGGCAAATTTGAAATTTCCGGGGAGACAAGAGGAGGGGCGCATGTCAGAGGGGGTGGGAGTAGTAGTTTTCGCGAATTAAATAGCCCGGACCGGAACTCGTTTATCATGTAAGACCCCTGATTTATTATGTTTTATTAACGAGAATAGGGGTGGCAGAAAAGCCCGAAGCCCGGTCCGGGTGGGTTTTGGCCCGGTCCGGGGTAGCACGGGTCCGGGCCCGGCCCGGCCCGGGCTTAAAAAATATAAATAATATTTTAATTTATAAAATATATAAATTTTTATAATAAATTTTTTATATTTATAATTTTTATAATAAAAAAATCGGGTCCGGGCTTAAAATAAATATTTTAATTTATAAAATATATATATTTTTATAATAAATTTTTTATATTTATAATTTTTATAATAAAAAAATCGGGTCTGAGCTTAAAATAAATAATTAAATATTTTTATTTATAAAATATATATATTTATATAATATTTTTTTTTATTTATAATTAAAAAATCGGGCCCGGCCCGAACCCGGTCCGTTGCTATCCTTAAATGAGAAAGATAAATTATCATAGTTTGTCGTATAGACCCCAATCTGAATGCGTGCTATTTGGTCGAGGTGGGCGGAGGTCTGTTCGGTTTGGGGAGTGAACCGAACCAAACTGAAAATTGATTGGTTCAAGAAATTACGAATCGAATTGTTAAAATCGAACTAAACCGAACTGATTGGGTTCGATTCTAATATTTTGATTTCGGTTTTGTTCGGTATGGTTCCCAACTAAAGTGAACCGTTTTTTTAGAAGAATTAACCCTCAAATTGATTGATGTGGTTTATGATTTTACAAACCGATTGATTCATGAGTCCGATTCACGATTCGAACCGAACGATCGGTTTAACTTAATCATCACTGATCGGTCTGGTTTGATCAATTCGGTTCTGTTTCAATTATTTTTTCCATCCCTACTATTCGGTGGTTTTAAAGCATTTATTATTAAAAAGTACACTATTAAAAAATATCCTAAAAAATTCTGTTAAAAAATGTTTTTTTAATTGTTAATGCTCCAAATATTTTGCTGTAATGAATTTAGATGTTATAACACCTAAAGGAAAATATTTCTCACAGAGAATTAATCTTCATTCATGTTGATATTCATGTTCATAAGCTTAAGTCATTTTTTAACTTTTAAACTAATTTTTGGATTGAACGAGACATATAAAGCCGAACTCAATATGAGTAGTCCTCACTATCTTACCAATTTGCACATGACAAATTTGGATGTAGTGTTGATTTGTTTATACTCAATTTTTTTTATAACTTTTTTGCCAAGCGTGCATATATAGTAATGGAGGTATATGATTCAATTACTTATAAATAATCATAATTTATAAAAATAAATAAATAAACAAACATAAACATAAAATTCTAACTCAGCACTCAATCCAGATCATATATATTACAGCAAGTCAGCAACAGCTTCAACCAAACAAATTATATAGTCTCTATACATGTACGTGAAAGTTGATTCAATCACTTATAGGAAATTATTGGACTAGCATTTTGGTTTTAACTTTTAATGCTTCACTCATTAGTCACTGAACAAGTTTGTCGAATTTCCCCTTCATCTTCAATCTTTACTCCAATGTAGCTGATGTGCTCTTGAATATTAAGCTGATAGAGCAACAAGAACGCCCAAGGACAACCCTTAAGATGAAAATATCTTAATCATCTCCTTCAGTAGTACACAGATTATGAATGCTACCCATAATTTTTAAGCTAAAGAGAACTATAATTTTTATTTAAGCGTGTAATTTTACTATGTAAGCTAAAGAGACCTATAATTTTTATTTAAGCATTTAGGGCTCATGCAGACATACTATGTAATCAAACTGACATTCTCACTTCACAGTGCAGCTGTGAATGAACACATTTTCTGTTAAAAAGTGCTTTTACAGAAGATAATTGTTACTTGTGTAACATATTGTGCACCAGCATCTTCATGATTTTTCGTTCTCCGCTGCTGCTGCATCATCCTCAGCAAGTTCTTCCAGTTCATCCACATCATCGATTGGAATTTCTTCAGGATCCAGATCAGGACCTATATAGATAACAGGAATTAGTTCTATAAGGTGCCGCAAATGGTAGTAGCCTTGACCCCCTAACTGATAACCCAACAATTGCTGTCTCTGTAAATACCTTTATGATCCAACGGAGCTGGACTCTGGGATGGCTCCCTTGATTCTGACGCATTTTCAAAAAGATATGGAAGTTCTAGAAACTGCAAGAAAGATTCTGTTTGCGGATTCCGATGATTTTCTGCAACAACCCAAAATAATGAAGAGAGAATAAAATTAAAAAGCAGTGTCAATCTTCAATATATTATTCCAAAGTTTTGTTCTTGAATTAATGATGCCCGGCAATAATGCATAAACAATGACTAGAATGAGCTTCAGAATTCACAAAACATGCAAGTTGCATAACCAGATGTAGTTATTCTTTTTTACATATGTATTGAGTGCTTTTAATGCATTTGAATCTCCAACCTAGTTAATAAAGAAGATGATATCTTTTGAATTTAGATACCATGGATATTTGCCGCATAACAAAGTAATAAATCTTGTGTTTCAACTTGCAAATGGAGAAGGGAATGTGTATGAAACTTTATCATAATTCTAGTAATGAAATCTAAGCTTTTATCATGGACCATAGCCAAGAACGCAGAATGTCAACATTTCTGAACTATTACCAGAAAAGGTACCAATAGACACTGATTGAGAGGGATCATAACAGGGAACTGTCTGTGCAAACTCAAAAGGTTTTGCTCCTCTTTCTTGTAGCCTGCTTCTGAGCCATTCGCGACAATCTTTCGTGTCAAGCTGCACACCCCTATTTCATTGGAACAATATATTACTTGCTGCTTCTCATAGTAAATCAAAATTTGATATGCATGTTCAAATGTTATATACCCGAAATTTGCACTTTTAGAGGTCAAAGGGAAGACAGAGTTGAAGGTCCGTGTTATAGCCAACCATTCCTCATCATACTGAATCTCGTACGGTCCTGGTCCAGATTCAATTTCAAAAACCTAAAAAAATCAGCAAGTGCCAGAACTGACAGAATTAGATTCCAATTCAAACTATGATAACAAGGAAGGCAATTGTAGTAGAATACTAGAATTTAAGACACATGCCTGTAAGAATTTGCGTCCTGGAAGACACTTATCAAGTGCAAGAAATTTTGTAAGTGGGCCATCTTCTCCATGTTTCACAACAGCAGCAAATTTACAGTGAAGGTGTGCCGAAAACCAATAAGAAGGTTTTAATTTTTCCAACAGTTGAGCTGCAGGTTCACTTCCAAGAGTCTCATCCTGAATCTGAATGTGAAAAACCATTGTTCCATGAGAAGAAGTTTACAGTTTGCAAGATGCTAGTATAAAAATAAGACAAAAGATCCAAAATAAGGAAAAAGAAAATGCAACATAATGGATCATTAGGCAATTTACAATGACAGACTTGACAGCGTATAAAGTCAACACAACCAAAAGCAAGTGTCCTCAAGAAGACAAGAACACAACCCTTTTTTTTTGGAGTAGAGAGAGAGAGGGTCAAGACAACAACCTTAATAGTTAATATACTGCAATTACCTCTTTTTCAAAATAAGGTTTATGCCGGACGAGTTCTTTACAGTTCCCATAATCAGTGATGCCCCGAGGCCAATCATGTGAAAGAAAGATATCAATTGGTTCCTCAACCTGCATGAGCTTGTGGACATCATATTCACGAACATGATATATAGACCTGATAGTATTCTCATTATACGGCGGCCTCTCATAGTGTCCTGGCCATAAACAATAAACACAATTTACTTTCACAAAAAAGTTGCACTTTCATTATTTACAAATAAGAACATTTTTGCAAACTTCTTAAAAGACTCCATAACAATAATTGACACAAGATTATGTAGAATCAACTCCCACACATAAAAATAACTAACCTAAATTATAATGCCGCGGATTGTAAATCCCAGAAAGCCCGCCAATACGAATATTGCCAAACTTCACCACTCCAGAAAAACCCATAAAATATATATTTGGTGCTGCCCATCCCCCATAATACCTTCAAAACAATAAATAAATAAACAGCCATTACATACACTAATAGCATCTTTAAATTGAAGCGGCGTGACTTTACTACTCAAGAAATAGCCATTACACATACAACGAATACAAAAATACTCCAAAAGTCCACATTGCGACTCTTTTTATTTTATTTTTTTATTTCTTTTATTTTTTATTTTTGGAAATGTTGGAAACCCCACCGCCAAACCACTTGACTCATGATTAAACGGAACAGTAAAACACTAGGCTATCACAGGCTTCTTGCCTACAAGACGTGCACCCCGGATTCGAACCGGGACTTGAACAACCACATACTAAGTCTTACGTCATTAGGCCACCCTTGACACATTATGACTCATCAACAACAAATATTTTTAAAAAAAAAACTCACAGTTCCCACAAATAATTAGAAGCTTCATGATTCCCACCGATGAAAATAGTGGGAATGGGAGCAACTTCTTGGCCGGAATAGTACTTCCAAAACGACTTCATTTCGCGGTATTTTCGTGGGACGTTTAAGCTCTCCATGTCATTCTCATTCCTCACGGCCTAATTAACAAAACAAAAGCAAAATTAACTCATACCCATTTCTCAAAACCTAATTAATTACCGAACCAAAACCAAAACTCATTCGATTATCAGTTTAAATGCAAAAAAAAAAAAAAAAAAAAAAAAAAAGAGTTTTGTGAGTACCTGAAAATCTCCACAGCAAAGAAGGAGATCGATTTTGTAATTGTTGATATTCTCCATGTACTGTAGGGTTTTGTACACGTTGTCTAATTCGCCATGCATGCATCCTTCTACGGCTATCCTCATTTTTATTTTTTTTTGGAAATTTCCTCGAGAGGGTTTAAGCAATGTTCAGTGTTCGTCGTCGTTTCTGTATTGCTTTAAACGATTCGTTTTGGTGTTTTGGAGATTTTCTTTTTTTTTTTTGGAATATTTGTCAGGCATTGGGCTTTTGTAGATTGAAATTATAGGCCCACTGTTAACGAGTCAAGCCACTTGTCGACAACCCAAGCATTTTGCACTACACAACTATACAAAATCATTATTTTATATTAAATTTGTAAATTTTATATATCTATTTATAAATTTTATCTATATTAACTTATATTTTCCCTTATCTCACTTGATATATGATAATATTATTTGATCTTATTTTCTCACTAGAATATTTAGATATCTACGTTGAACATGCTCGAACCATCTTATTCGTATTTTTCTCATATTCTTCTCAATTAGTGTTATACCCACTTTTTTTTCCAATTTTTTGTTTATAACTCTGTTTTTCCTAGTGGGTTCACATATTTATCCAAATATTATCATCTCAATTGCTCTCATTTTTTTTTTTGAACATATTGATACATATTACCCAATATTTTATTCCACAATGCATTGTAAGGTCTCATATAAGTCTTACAATAGACCATAAAAATACAAGATGTGCAGGCCCAATATTAATATTTCTTAAAAATAAAAAACGGGTTTGAAGCCTTGGAATAATTATACATATATTATTTTAGTTAATAAGTTAATATTTTGTTACTGATAGTCATTGTTTTCATTGCTAAACCACCATATCCTAACACTTATAAGTGTGAATCTATCGTTGAAATTTTTGTCTTCAGTTCTGTGCAACAGTACTAATATCATCGACATCGGAGCATCCGTTCGCCTTAAATTTTTTGTCAAATTAATTAGATTTAAAACCGACTGGAGATTTACGATGAACAATGAGGATTCCAATGATACTAATATGACTCAAATAGATAAATTTATAATTTTCAATGTTGCCAATGTTTTAATCAATAAAATAACATTATTTAACACACCCTTATAACTTTATACACCAAAACTCATATATATATTTTTTAATAATCAAAATATCCGAATAAACTTACCCGCATCTCAACTAAAATAGACACCCTTCCAACTAAATACAGACACAGACAATCAAAACACTTTTCCTTAATATAGTGACATGAGACCAAAATTTGTGGGGGCAGGAGTAGTACGAGATAGTATATCATGTTTCAGGTGTATATGTCTTCTCTGTTCCACATGGCTCCATTCCCTTTCCCTTTCCCTCCATCTTTCTTCAATAAATCTTCTTCAACAAAGCAACCACATAGAACAACAACACTTACATCATGGCTTTATCATTACAC
>SKCR01003256.1:0-53619 GCA_019454045.1 Zanthoxylum bungeanum
AAATTTAATGATTAAGTATCCCAAATTTATTTAAAAAATAATATACATTATGATCAAGACATTAAAATGTGAAAATTACCATAAGACCCCGAGAATGCCATGGCCAATCCTGTATATTTCATATTTTATTTTATATACAAGCGTATAAATGGCGACTAACAATAACAAATATAACCGTGTTTCGCGCGCAAAATTAGAGATTTGAAATCACTAACGTTTAACAACAATGAGGAACTTAACGAGACTCCAATCTTTGTGTTCAAATTCAATAAAAAAACGCTATCAATCCCAGCACTATACACTTCAAATTTATCATCTCTCAACCTCAAGTAAATTCAAATCATCTAAATCACACCAATTCAAAAAAACCGAACAACCCCAAGTAAATTCATTTGCTTCACTCTTTAACGAGATTACTGAAATTCTAGGCGCTGAGAATTTAGCCCCAGATATAACCCCATCTGGGTTTTCAATTTCCAAAGAAACCCACGAGGGTTCAGCTGAGGTTTCTGACAATTTTAGTCCTTGTACACAATCTGTTTGTAAAAATGCCGAAGAGGAGAATTTATCGGTTTTGGAAGATACCCAGATGGGGAATTTAGGTGGAATTGATGTTAGTCCAGTAGTTCATGAAATTACAGTGATTGTTAGAGCGGAAAATTATGTTGTTTCAATGGAGGAAAGATTAGAGAATTCGGGTTTTCGGTTTGAACCTGAGGTTGTTGAGAAGGTTTTGAAAAGATGTTTCAAAGTGCCACATTTGGCGTTAAGGTTTTTTAATTGGGTGAAGGTAAGAGAAGGGTTTTATCATACAACTGAGACTTATAATATCATGTTGGCCATTACTGGGGAAGCGAAAGAATTGGAGCTGATGGAGGAATTGGATAGAGAAATGGAAATAATCTCGTGTGAGAAGAATATCAAGACTTGGACAATTCTTGTATCGCAATATGGAAAGGCGAAGTTTCTTGGTAAGGCCTTGTTAGTTTTTGAGAAGATGAAGAAATGTGGTTGTGAACCGGATGCAGCAGCTTACAAAGTGATTGTACGATCGCTTTGTAATGCTGGAAAAGGTGACATTGCCTTGGAGTTTTATAAAGAGATGGCACAGAAAGAGACGGTGCTTGACTTGAATTTGTACAGGATGGTAATGATTTGTGCAGCAAAATTGGGAAATGTTGATGCAGTTCACTCTATTGCTGATGATATGATAAGGATCTCTCAGATTCCAGAGTATGATGCTTATGGTTGCGTGCTGAAGAGTTTTTGCATTTCTATGAGAATTAGGGAAGCTCTAGAATTCATTCGAAACCTCAAAAATAAAGAGGTCTCAATGAACCGCGACTATTTTGAGACTTTGGTGAAAGGCCTGTGTACTGCTGGTAGGATTTCAGATGCTTTGGAGATTGTTGAGATTATGAAGAGAAGGAATTTGGTTGATGGACAGATTTATGGGATTATTATCAATGGGTACTTGAGGAAAAATGATATTTCCCAAGCTCTCCTTGTGTTTGAAAGATTGAAGGAATCTGGATATTTGCCTGTGGCTTCTACCTATACAGAGCTAATGCAACATCTCTTCAAGTTATGTGAGTATCAGAAAGGTTGCGAGCTATACGATGAGATGCTGAAAAGAGGAACCCAACCAGACAGTGTGGCAATCACTGCCATGGTTGCGGGTCATGTTCGCCAAAACCATGTTTCTGAAGCGTGGAAGGTGTTTGAGAGTATGGAGGATAAGGGTATCCAGCCCACTTGGAAATCCTACTCAGTATTTATCAAGGAGCTTTGTAGAGTTTCGAGGACAGAGGAGATTTTTAAGGTTTTAAACAAAATGCAGGCTTCCAAGATAGACATTGGAGATGAAATATTCCATTGGGTTATATCTTGTATGGAGAGAAAGGGAGACATGGAGAGTGTTGAAAAAGTTAAGCAGATACAGAGTGTTTGTAAACTTCATCCTCAAGAAGGTGAAGAATCTGGTAATGATGCATCCAGGGGACAAGAACCCCTCTTGGAGTTGAACCATAACAGAACAGAGCAAAAGAGTATGGATTCTCACTTTTTGGAACCACTTCCAAAGCTTTACAGTGAGCAGGATGTGCAAGAAATTTTTAGGATGTTATCATCCTTGACAGACTGGTGCCTTGTCCAAGAAGCTTTGGAAAAATGCACTGTCCAGTTCACACCAGAACTTGTTCTGGAGATTTTGCATAATAGTAAAATGCATGGAAATGCAATTTTACATTTTTTCTCGTGGGTCGGTAAACAAGCTGGCTATAGCCATAGTACGGCAACTTATAACATGGCTATCAAAATTGCGGGACGTGGGAAAGATTTCAAGCACATGAGAAACCTCTTTTATGAAATGAGACGAAATGGATACTTAATTACACCTGATACATGGACAATCATGATGATGCAATATGGTCGGGCAGGTCTAACAGAGATGGCTATGAGGGTTTTCGAAGATATGAAAGCTAATGGTTGTAATCCAACTGGCAGTACCTACAAATATTTAATCATGTCTCTTTCTGGGAGAAAAGGCAGGAAGGTAGATGATGCCATAAAAATATTCCAGGAAATGATAAATGCAGGGCATATCCCCGATAAGGAATTGATTGAAACTTATCTTGATTGTTTATGTAAAGTTAGTAAGCTGCAAGAAGCTAGAAGTTGCATGGATTCATTGCTTGAAATTGGCTTCTCAGTTCCACTAAGTCACTCCATGTACATCAGGGCTCTTTGTAAAGCAGGAAAGTTGGAAGAAGCGTTAGCATTAATCAATGAAGTTAAAGAAGAGCGATCTAAGCTGGATCAGTTTGTTTATGGAAGCCTTATCCACGGATTGCTGCAAAGAGGAGAAATAGAAGAGGCAATGGGTAAGGTGGAAAAAATGAAGCAGGCAGGAATTTATCCTACTGTCCATGTTTATACGTCCTTAATAACACACTTCTTCAGAGAGAAGCAAATAGGAACAGCTTTAGAAATTTTTGATCAAATGCGACAGCAGGGTTGTGAGCCTACAGTTGTTACTTACACTGCATTGATTCAAGGTTTCGTGAACGTAGGTAAGGTCGCCGATGCTTGGGATGTCTTTTACAGGATGAAAATTAAAGGACCAGCTCCAGATTTTAAGGCATATTCAATGTTCATTAGTTGTCTTTGTAAGGTAGGTAAATCTGAAGAAGCCCTGCAGATTCTATCTGAAATGAGCGACAGTGGGATTGTTGCTAGTAACATTAACTTTCGAACAATTTATTTCGGGCTTAATAGAGAAGGTAAGCAAGATTTAGCTCGTTTTGTTTTACAGAAAAAGTCTGCTCTAATATGCAGTCGGAAATTCTTAACATGATCTCCTTCATTATTCTGTAATATATTCATTTTTATGGTTCTCTCTTGCTTAAAACGTTTTTTGCTTTTGTTATCATTCTGGTAATTTACATCAAATTACATTACCAATCGATCTAAGTATCATATCAATCGAATCACTCTTTCCAAAAATACAAGATATCTACATCATACATGTAAAAGATCTATTCATTGATAAGAAAAGGGAAAAAAAAAAGATTTAAAGCTCTAACAATCAACCAGGTTCCCAACCAATTGTTGTCAAAGTTTCTACTTTGTTAGTTTTTAAGTTGTGTATTCAAACATGAAAAAGCTACTTTGTCCGAAATTTCTGTCCAAATTCAAAACAATTTAGCATGTTTGGGCAAGAATTCAGGTAGAATTTTGAGGCATTGTAGCACCGCTCATTCAAAAAAGAAGCATTCCCTTTTTGTTTCAAGGCCTTCAACCTCTAAATTGCAGATTAAAACAGTGAAAATGAGACACCATCATCATCATTACCGAAAATTATATTATGTGTCGGATGTATATTATCTCTCTCACAGCAGGCGGGCCCCATAACTATGTAGGGCCCACTTGCTGTGAGAGAGATGACATATACATCCGGTACATGATATATCACCTCCATCATTACAATCAACATATTAAAAGATATTATTTTTAATACCTCTTCTTACAGAGTTACAGGCACTTGCCTTAGCATATCCCAACTGTTTGACAATTCAATTTAACCTCCAATATAATTTGATAAACAAAAGAATTTCAAAAGAGTGATCCGTGTAATTTAGGCACACTTCATAGAAACCGGATATGCTCACTGCTATTTCCTCCTTGCTATTGCTCACTGCTCACATGATAGCTGACAGTCCCCGGATATGCCATAAACGATACTCCACCTGAAAAATAAGCAAAATTCAAAAACAAACAGAAAGGGATCCATCAACTCTCTCCAAGTTAACTATGTGAACTGACGACTGACATATCCAAGTTAACAAGTTGTGCCAAATAAGTTGAAACATAAAATACCCACATCCCATGTGAAGTCATCTGCATCTGAATCCTGAAGCTAACTGCTGTTGACTTCACAAGGACATCGATCGCTAACCATGGGAGCCACTAAATCGCCAAAACCATATATTAGTTGGATAATGGCTTTGTCAGAAGTTTTCTTTTATCACTCAGCACTTGGTTTCCAACTGAGATCTTTGCAATTTGTCATGCGAAATTTCGAATTCATAGATCTAACCCTCCCTTTCAAGAGACCGGCGGCTGCTGACATGCTACTCTACCCACACTACAATTCTATAGATCAAGTGCTCTTATACCACAGACTGAATCTCGTTTAAAGCCTGCAAATCAGCCGCATCTTCTACAGCTTCCCTGATCTCCATAATCTGTGAATCAATTTCAGGCACCAATATTACTTCCCAAAAAAAAAAAAAAAAAACCAATTATACTTCAATCCTGGCTAGAAGATGAGTTTCGGAAAATATAACTGGTTGGGAAGCCAAACAGATCTCTTCCAGCCAGCATGCCAGAAACATGCAAACAATGTTAACTAATTTCAGCAAGGAAAATGCAGTTGTACTTGTGTGTGTAATAAAGAGCAAAACATTAAATTGATCATCTTGGGATTATTACACTTGTCCATTGCTAATCCACACTCAAGTTGCAATTTCAGTTTTAATTATACTAGTACTACTATCGAGTCTATAGCCTTTCATTGCAAATACAAGTAGATTCTAATTTTTTTTTTTTTTTTTTATCTTATTATATTACAATAACAATACCAACTACAAGTTACTTCTGACAACACCAAGTAAAGCACGAAAAATATAACAAACATTAATAATTTATTATAGCGAGTACTTTAGTTAGTGTATATACAACCTAGAGAAACATACATAAAAATCTTAGTATCCACGCCACGTCTCTAAAGAATCTTACAATGTAAATTGCCCTTGATATCGGATTAGTAAGCGTGCGGTATGCTTCGACCAGATTGCTCAGCAGCAAACTCTCTTTCTTTCTACCACAAACAACAGAAACTTTAACACAACAGTCATAAGATATGAAACAATGAACTATCTGTGTTAGTTCCATATTTTATTGGCAATGTCCGTGACAAAACAAGTTCAATTGAGTTGTAATAAGTCTTGAAGATCTTGCAGTTTTTGGCAAAGCTGGAGCATTTTCGTTAGTGCTGCGTTCGTTGCAGCGTTCGGATATGTGGCGTTAGTGTCACGTTCGTTGTTGGGTTCGAACGAAACATTCCAAGGAGCAAACGTTCGAGGTACGTTCGAGGAAGCGTACGAAAGAAATATTCCAGAGAGCAATCGTTCGTAGTGCGTTCGAACGAGTCTTTCTAGTAGGCACGCGTTCGTGGTGCGTTCGAGTAAACGTTCGCGACTGCGATCTGAACGCGTTTTTCAGTCTTTTCACTTTGAAAAAACCCCTAAACCTTCACCCTACCTATAAATAGAACATGTAGCCACCTTCCCCAAGCGTTGAAAAACAAATCCCTTGAGCCAAAATCGCTCAAAGCTTTCAATCTTCTTCGAATTCCACCTTGAAGACTTCTTTCATCTTCTTGTCTTCTTGTTACTGGTGAGAATCATTCTTTGATAAACCTTCAACACAACCTAACCCAAAATTCTTAATCCTTCAGAGTTCTTTAGAAGGAAGTTTGGTAGTCGGAGTTCCGACATTTAGAGTTGCAGAGACAATCCGCTCAGAGACTTCAGAAGTTTTAAAAAAATTTGTGGGGTACGGGCTTGAGGAGTTCCCTGAGTTCTTACAATTTAGAGGTACTTGAGTAGGTAGAGTCGCCACCATAGATCTTGACCATCGCTGTACGTTTTTCTCTATGCAGTGGATTGGGCTGGTAACCGAAATACCCGGAGTAGTTTTTTACTCGCACGAGTTTTTCACTTTGTCACCAAAATTATTGTGTTGATTTTGTATGATTGATTTTAATATTCAGCATTAAATTAATTGTGTTAATATTGTGGTTGCTCGTTGAGAATCGATAGTGACAATAGTTAAGACTTGTCTTGATTATTGTGTTTAATTCCTCATAAGGTAAGAACCTAGGATAATTACGAAACTTTCATTTGGTATTAGAGCCTAAACTCGATCCTTGACCCATTTGCTATGGATCGTAGTCAACCCTTAAACTGTCCGCCATTTTTTTATGGCACAGAATATTTACATTGGAAGGCTCGCATGAGAGTATTCCTTAAGTCCTTATATGAGAGGGTCTGGATGATAGTAGAATACGGATGGAAACCTCTCGTAGTTACAGTTGATGGGGTCTCTTCCCCTAAAGACAAATTGACCTGGACCAAGGATGATTTTGACGCTAGCAATAAGAACAACAAGGCAATTAATGGTAGACCCGGCCACGGTTCCGGTTCCGAACCGGAACCGAACCGGAACCGAACCGGTTGGAACCGGAAGGTTCCGGTTCCAACTGGTTCCGGTTCCGGTTCCGGAACCGAACCGGAATGGGACCGGTTCGGTTGGGGTTCCACCCCAACGCGAACCGGACCGAACGGTGGAACCGGACGGTTCCACCGGTTCGTACGGTTCCAACCGGAACCGGACGGTTCCGGTTGGAACCGTCGGGTTCCTGTTGGAACCGTAGGGTTCCAACAGGAACCCTACGGTCCCCAACGGCTACTAGCCGTGGGGGAACGCAGGGAGCCGTTGGCTCTCTGCCAAACGGCTCCCTGCCGTATTAAAAAAAAAAATTTATATAAATTAAAAAAAATAAGAATTACTAATGTACCCCTAATAACGTAATAAAACGGTTATATTAGGGGCATTTTTGCAACTATTGTGGGGTTATCTACAAATTTTCTGGTGGATATGGCAATATGATCAAGCACATGGAAAAACATCATCCGGTTGAATTTGGCATGATACGACGCAAACTCAAATGGGCAGGTACGCATCATCTAGTAGAGGGGTACGAGTAGTGTAGATTTATTTAAATATTCTGATGCAAAAAAATAGAGAAGAATTTGCGAAATTAACTTGTATGACACATCTTTCTTTAAGCTTTGGTGAAAAACTTCATTTTACTAATTACGTGCATAATGCTTTAACCCTGCTGCATGTAGAATGACTCGAAACACAACAAAATTTCATATTTTCAAATTATATAAAGATGGTAAAATTATTTTAAATGAAATATTTAAAGAGATGAAAGGTCGTATTTCTATATGTTCTGATATTTGGAGTGACAATTGGCAAACACACTCATACATGGGTGTGACTTGTCATTGGATTGATACATCATTTACCATGCAAAAATGACTTATTGCATTTAGAGTTTTTGATGACCAACATACTACACATAATATTTATAGAATGATGAAGGTCATTTTTGATGAATATGGTTTAGTAGAAAAAATTTTAACTATTGGATTTGATAATGCATCTGCAAATACTGCATCCATCAATGATTTAAAATCCTTATGTGAACTAAATTTAGGGGGTCGATTTTTTCATATTCGTTGTACATGTCTTGTCTTTAACTTATGCGTGCAAGACGGTCTAAAATTATTATCACATTTCCTTAATCCAATTAAAACAGCACTTAACTGTATTTGGTCATATTCTCAAGTTATGAGAGAATGAACGAAGTTTTGTAAAATAAATGGTATTAAACCGATTAAATTTTCAAGAGATGTTCCAACACGTCGGAATTCAACTTATTTTCTTTTATGTCGAGCATTTCAATACAAAGATGCATTATGTAGTATTTTTTCTCAACATGTTCAAAATTTCACACTTTATCCTAGTCAATGGGATATTCGTGAAAAATTTTAGATATTTTAAGAGTTTTTAATGATGCTACTTTAGTTTTTAGCGGTGTTTATTATCCTACAGCACATTTATTTCTTATTGAGAGTTTGAATATTGTTGGCACTCTCGATGAGCATGTTGACAGTAGCGATCCTAATGATATTATTTTGTTCGAAGCCATTACTGTTATGAAGGTAAAATGGTTTAATTATTTTAGAGAAATTCCTTTACTTTATCTTATTGCTGCTGTTTTTGATCCTAGATTTAAATTAGAAGGTTTGAATGGTGGTTTACAAGCTTACTATGGTTATTTAGGAATATTAGATGAAGTTGACATTACGAGCATAATGACGAAATTAAGAAGTGATTTAATTATTTTATTTAATGATTATATTGTAAGATATAACTTAGGAACATTAGGTCAATCTAGCAGTAGCGAACCGATAATTCAAACAAGACTTAGCGCAGGGGATCGTTGGTTATTGCAACGAAATAAAAATCTAGGGATACGACAACTAATAACCTGAATTAGATAATTATTTATCTACAAATTTTGAGTTTTCTAATGAAAGTTTATGTAGTAAAAATTTTAAAATCCTTGAATGGTGGAACCGGCATCAAAATATATATCCTATTTGTTTTATCTATTATTGCTAAAGAGATCTTGGCAGCACCTATTTCCACTGTTGCGGTTGAGCAAGCCTTCAGCTTGGGAGGTAATATATTGGAAGCTAGGCGATCTTCATTACATCCAAGCACTCTAGAAGCAACAGCTTGTGTGGATGATTGGAACCGAGCTGATCTGAGACAACAAGAAGATGCCCCCGATGATTTTGAAGATTTGTTCGATAATGCTTCTGCAACAAGTGCAAGCGGAACCGGAGCCGAAGGATCAACTGATAATGAAGATTGATAATTGTAAAATTATGATTTACAAAGGGGATATGTCTTAAACTTGTAATGGAACTACGTGAGCTTTGATTCCTCTCACCCTTTGAGGATACGTAAGCAACTTAAATTTTTAAAATTTAAGCTCAAGCTCTTCAATGTAATGAATTTTTTTATTTATAAATTTAATCTCATATTTTTTAATTAATAATTTTTTTTTATTTAAGTTTTGATTCCTCTCATTTTTTTATTTTAATCAAAAAAAAAAAAACAAATAGGAACCGAACCGAACCGGAACCGAACAGTTCGGTTCCGGTTCGGTTTTAGGTTCCGGTTCCACACTTGTGGAACCGGAAAACCGGCCGGTTCGGTTCGGTTCCGAACCGGAACCGAACCACCGGCCGGGTCTAATTAATGCATTCACGGTGTTGTTTGTTCTGCTGAATTTAGGAGAATCTCTATGTGTGAGATAGCCAAGGATGCTTGGGACATCCTTCAGACTGTGCATGAGGGTACATTGTCTGTTAAAAATAATAAACTTCAGGATCTTACTACTAGGTTTGAGGTCGCCCAGATGAAAAATGATGAGACCTTTAACGAGTTTTACGCTGAGATTAATGATATTGTTAACTCAAGCTTTAACCTAGGTAAGACTATCCCTACCAGTATAATAGTTAGGAAAATTCTTAGATCCATGCCTGATAAGTTCCTACCCAAGATCACCGCCATTGAGGAGAGTAATGACCTTGATCAGTTTAAATTAGATGACTTCACAGGACAACTACAGGTTTATGAGAAAAAACTTCCTGGTTATAAAAAGCCAAAAATTATAGCGATGAAGATCGCGAAGGAAGTTGCGCATGATCAGTCCAGTGATGATACCCTCACGTATTAGGATCTGGCCATGTTTTCCAAGAGGATTAAGAAATTTCTTAAGATGAAAAAGAGTGGTCATAGCAGTGATAAGGATATAGAGGTTAGGCCTAGAGAGAGTAGGCATAGCTTGAGAGAGTCTAGAGAGGATAGAGGTAGTAGATCATGTGGTATCCAGTGCCATGAATGTGAAAGATATGGGCACATTAGACCTGAGTGTCCCACATACCTTAAGGCTAAAGGTAAGAAAGCCATAGCAGCCTCCCTTAGTGATTCAGAAGGTGGCTATACTTATGATGAATCTCTTAAATACAAGAGCAATTTTATGGCATTTACTGCTTGTGTGTCTAGTGAAAGAGACGTTATTGTTAGTGATGTTGATGCTGATTCAGAATTCTCTCACGATGAGTCTGTAGATGAGGAAAGTCTTCAGGTAGCTTATGTTGAACTGTTTAATGAGACTCTAGCTATCAAGAAGGTGAATATAAAGGTCAATAAGAGGTTGAAAAACATAGAGCTAGAAAAGAATGGAATTCAAGCAAAATTTGAGCAAAGCCTAATGATGGTAGATGACCCTGAGGAGAGGAATAAAGGCCTAGTTGATATAGGGTTCAAACTTTAGAGGCCGATCTTGAAGATGCTAGAATCCATTGTCTGCATTTTCCAATGGGAATAAAAAACTAGACCCCATTCTAGGTATTAGTGTTGAGCCTAACTGCAACAAGGCGTCGTCGTCTAGAGCTTTGCCTAACCCTCCCAAACATGATTAGGTAAGAAGCCTGTTAAGTGTAGTCATGTGATTCCTCCATTTGGGCTGTCTGTGAACCAAACCTGGATCTAAAGGTGTGCAGGTAAACCTCGCTCTCATCGAGGTTTGTGCATGTGTGCCATCACTGTGGCAAGGCAGAACACATTAGAGCCTAAGTGCTTCATGTTGCACAAACAAAAGAAGAGGTTCTAAGAGTGTTGTCACTAGATTGCTACTTCAATTAGTTTCTCAAAGTTTCTGTTGGACAGTTATGACCCATAGCGTCACTATTTGTACAGATCATAGTGTTGTTGTACAAATTAACTATGTAACAAAGAGAGATTGCACTCCATCATTTGTGATTAGATCACCTTAGATATATAAATGATGGGAGGTCCTTATGATTTGTTCCTAGATTGAGAATGATATGAGACAGTATCAATCAACGAAAGATAAATCATTAAACATCCCTAGTCAGAGCATTGTCGAGATTGGACATCGATAGATGCGTAAAAGACTAGTATTACACTTGTGCGTGTTATGTGAGACATAACGGCATAGTTCTCGTATATCTGGGTATAGGATACTCAGGCAAGTGTAATAGGAGGTTGTGTTTCACCGATGGTACGGGAAACAGCTTCGCTCTGGATTAGACCACCGCAGAATCCCATTGGTAGCATGACCTTGTGTCTATGGGAGTCTGCAATCAGGGTAGGTGTATTTGGTCTTAACCTGAGACTTGCACCGCTAATACTTGCGACAATCAATGTACTTTAGTTGAGGTCGTCCAGGGCTTTAACAGGTTCTGTGTACGCCGATGCTGGGTATATTGAGAATCGTAGTGTATTGGGTGTGATGTCAAGACGGAAGTGTCACTCCAGTCATATGGAGAAGATGGTCACGTAGGATACGGTATTAGTGCTCTTATATGCTGCGCGGCTATCGGGATATTATGACTCGGTCATGTATATCCGATTATAGAGACTAGTTACCAGACATCCGACATGTGCTTCGTACGGGGCAGACACATATCCAGCCCTAGGCCTAGCACGTGATCATCCGATACTGGATCGAAATACGCAATACTACGTATACTACGCCTGATATAGATCACATATTCCTGTAAGGATATTTTCGGAGAATTGGGTAGGCATGGCGCTTTGCTAGAGGCCAACCTTGTCTTGTAAATCGGTAAAACGTAATACTTGGTACTTACGTGTTCGGATAGTCCGACGACCGAGTTTACTGCCAACATATCCGGAGATCTCATGGGTCGCTTCCCAATGATACACCGATGACGTATGACTCGCATTATATATTAATCTGGGATTAATTAGAAGAGAGAGAAAATTAATCTGGGATTAATTACGGAGATATTTTATCTGGGATAAAATATCAATTTAAAGAGAGAGAACGATTAATTTGGAATTAATCGATAAATAATATATTCGATATATTAAACGAAATTGGATTTCGATTAAGAATTAAAATAGATTTTAATTCGGGCACTTGAATTAATTTAGAATTAATTCTCGAGCGACGTGATTAGTAAATTGGATTTATTAACGAGGCATCGAGATAATCGTTAATTTAGAATTATCGAAACCGAGCTCGGAATGTGTTTGCGACGTTACGTCGATTTTGAATCACGTGCCGCAAGTCGCATCGCAAATCACATCGCAAGTCATAAAAGTCAAATCACCTTTTGGAAAAGTTACTTTGACTCTTTGACTTTGACCATTAAAATTGGAGGGAAAATTTGGGGGGAAAAGTTTTGATTTTTTGGAAAAGTAAAAGTTTTTCCCTTTCACCTTTTACCAAGGGTAAAAGAATTAATATAAACATTTACAATTGTTTTTATTGTTTTAAAAGAGATAAAAACATGGTAAATGATTTAATATATTTGGAAAATATATAAGCAAGTGTTGGACACATTTTCCCTTTAACCAAAACCTAAAATCTCATCTCTTTCCCTCTCTTTGCTCACGCCCAAGGCAGTGGACTGCACTGCTTTGGGCGTGAATGATGATGCCTTTAGGGCATGATTTGTGGCAATAGCCAAGTGCTAGCACACCGAGAGTTATACAAAGGTGTTAGGGAAACCCACCCACGAGCCGGGAATCGTTAGACGAAGCTTGGAGCTTCAAATCTCAGCTCAAAATCTGAAAATTGCAAGCAGTGGACTGCTCACTGCCTTGGCCGAATTGAAGGGAAATAAATCGTTTTGTTCGTCTTCAATCGTCTCAACCGATCGATGTGAGTATTCCGCAACTCTTTGAGATGTATTCATCATATCATGCTTGTTTGATGATCTTGGGACCTAGATAATCACCAACAATGGCATCAAGAGCCTAGGTTCAAGCATGAAAGTTTAGGGCTTAAAATTTGGGTATTTTGTATTTGAGCATGATTTGAATAAATTGGATGTTTAAGTATGCTTAATACATGTTTAATTGAATATTGATTAGATCAATTTCATGAATTAATGTTAGAAACATTTTTCCCCAAATATTAAAGTTGGCCTAAAATGATAAATTGGGTATTTTCAATTTGAGCATGATTTTATGAAATTGGATGATTAAGTATGCTTAAATATAGTTGAATTGAAGATTGATTGGATCAATTTCATGAAAATGTGATTGGATCATTTTTCCCCAATTTTCTTATGTTGGCCGAATTTGATAAGCCCAAATTGTCTTGGAATTTTGATTTTTTGTTCATTAGATGAATTGGAAATCATTTGGGTATATGATTTAATGTCGATTGTGTAATTGATTGGATTGAATTTGAATCGGACATAAAATCCCCAAATTGCCAAGACTTTGAAGCATGAAAATGGGTTTGATTTTTCATTAAATGTGTGGGCATGTGATAATGAAATTGTGCATGATTAATTGTAAAAAATTAATGTTTTAGAAATGTTAATTTGGGTAATTAATCATGTAATACACTTTAGGTTAATTGAATGTAAAATTGGATTTTTGTATTTAATTAATTGGGCCTTGAAATTGGATTTTGGCTTTTAAAGTTGTCATTGGGCTTGTTGGGCTTTGTTGTACAAAGTTAGGTTTAGGCAAATTGGATTGGATCCAATTGGGCCCAAAACCACTTCCATAAAGCCCAAATGCGATTTAATGAACCTTTAAAGTTTAATTGGGCCTAATGGGCCAAGATTGATTTATGGGCTAATGGGGTAAATCCCGGATTGGATTTTGGTTATTCGGTTTGACCCGAGTTGACCAAAAGTCCACGCCTTAAGAAATCAATTAAAAGCCCATTGGACTTTAATTGAATTGACGTTGGACGTTAATCGGTCTTTGAGACGCGTTGCGATTAAATTTGGAATTTAAGTCGTAAAAGGTTTATTATTAAAGTGTAATATTTAATTTGGAATTAAATAATGAATTAGAATTGAATGCATATTAAATTGGATTTAATGACGTAGTTTAATTTAATTCAAGAATTCGTACTTTGAGTACTTATTCGCAAAACGAGTTTGACTCGATCAAAATCAAATCGTTGTTTGAACATTGGATGATCACTAATTATCAGATTAATTAATTTGATTAGATTGATTGATAACATGCTTGTGTGAATACTTGGTTGTGATGAATGAATAGTGTATATCGGATGGATATTAGTCGGGTGGGGGCAATTTTGGAAATTGTTGTAATAAATTCGATTTATTAAATTGGACCTGCGTGTCCAGCCTAACACCTCTTTTCTATTTGTATTCTCTTCTCATCTATTCCCCTCTATATATATGAGGTTTCTTTAGAAGTGTAGTGTATGTAACGGTAGTAGAAGTAATACAAGTGCTAGTTATGAGAGAGATAAAAGAGAGATTTGATCTAGGATCAATTTGTTAAGTATCCATCCGCATATCATTATTGTTTATTTTCATATGCGCTTTATTATGTATTTAGAATGCATGTTTAAGGGTGTATGATGATGAGACCTTAACAAAGATAATAAATTGGTAGCCAATTTGCACGCGAAAAACCCTCATCAAATATCATGCGTTTTTCCTTCCATTGAGTGATTCATACTCAAGATCCTAGATTGGCATTGGGTTGTTGGCCAAAGTCAAGCCCTTTGTCCGTCGAAGATGTGTTTGAATCACGAGAGTTTTGTTCTATATTGGTGTCTTGTCCAAGTTGTGGTTTGTTGGCCAAAGTCAAGACCACTTCTTGTCCATCGACATTGATTACGAAGCTTTCCATGGTCAATGGGTCGCGCTTGACTGGGATCATTAAGCTTGTTGTGCCAAAGCCAAGGCTTAGTTGATTCAGAGGAAAATGGTTAGGCAATACATTGGATGTATTAGCATATATAAGATATATGTTAAGGATTTGGATATCCGCCTACTGGATCTAGGAATTGGATTGGATCCAATTGATCTTAGAGATCTACCTAGTTAAATATCATACAATTTGTTGGCCAAAGTCAAGATTGTGTGTTATTTAACGGGATCCTAGCCCACTAGGAAACGCGGTTTCCCGAGTACTCGACAGAGGGTTAGAGGCTCGCCGAAAAATAGTGGGAGGCAAGAATTGAATTTGCAATACTCGTTCAATTACTTGCCATACGCGCTCAATCAAATATCACTCGTCGTTATGATTTAAATATCAGTTAGACTAATATTTAAATTGTTGTTTTATTAAATAGTTGGACTATATATATTCAAACTATTCAATTGTAGTTGATTTTATAATTGGATTATAGTAATCAATATAATTGATTTTAAACTATTGAATTATAGTTGATTAAATAGTTAGACTATTGTAATAATTATAATTAGTACCTTAATTATTGATTAAATAGTTGGACTATTATTAAAATCAAGATATATTGAAAGATTGGACATTTAAAACATAATCTTGGATTGAAATGTTTAAATGGTTTAATTTTCAAATTGGGAATAATTTCAGGATAGTCCTGGAAATAAATAATAAGTTACTTTATTTGATAAAATAACTTGTTAAGCCTAAGCCTAGAATTAAGCAAATAGTAGAGCATAATCTTTGGAAGATTTATGTGATGATAACTTAAAGTGCTTAATCCACCATACATGTCATAAATCTATGTTAAGATTAATGAAGTATTAAATTGTAATTAATAACTCTTGGAGAGTTAATGACTATTCTCAAGGAGATAAAGTCAAACTTTACAATTAGGCTAATAGCGCAAGGCGCACCTTACTTCGATATTCTAGAAACCCAAGGCTTGGCCGAAGGCTTCTGAAATATTGAAAAAGGTAAAGGCAAGATCATTATGATCTTCTGGGAAGATAAAGAACATATCCCAAATGACTGCCGTTTGGATATGGCAGACATGAAGGAATTAAAGAAAGAGCAAGGCTCTGACTTTAAATATATTCGTCATTATTATGTTCACTACTAGTATTGAAATTGGATTTTAAATACTTAGTGTGGTACATAAAATATATGTATTGATGTTCAGAATCTGCTGTGAGCAGGATACTGACTTCAAGCTGAGGTTAATCTGTGAATCGGAAACGGGACGAAAGTCGCTGTTTCGACCTTAGATACCTAAATTTAGGAACTACCTTCGGGTATGTACTTAAATTAGGAAACTGTTATAATGTAACTAGTTAGACTAGAAACATTATCTCTATATCAGTGTTTAATCCATTGTGGATAAACCTTTATATTCTAGAACACTAAAGTGTTTCATTATATAAAGATGACATTGAGATAAACACATTAGATGTGAATAACAGTATTTATATTTGAATATAAATAAAATCTCGAACATATAATATGACAAACTAATAGCTCATACTGATCTGATCAGATGAAACTTAAATGTGGCATTGTTGTCTAGGACACAATAAACAAGACTCGTATATCCACACTTTTGAAAAGTGGGTACTAGGACTGATTTGATTATTCAAATAAAGTCTACGAATCTAGTTCTTTAGGTAAAGTACCTAAAATACTATTTACTTGGTAATAGTGATAAATGCCATCGATCTGTAAGCCCTATTCATAGTGAAGTTAGTGGGCCCATATCTAGCTAGGCTAGATATGGATATGAATATTTCGTGACCTATATACGGATGTGGCATCACGTTATGGTTATGTGTTACTTTTGAAGAACACAAATCAGAAACTTTTAAAGTTTCGACACGAAGTAGACAAACAGATCGGCTAAAGTATTAAAACCGTCACGGTAAGACCGAAATGAAAATACTTAAGCAATAAGTTTCACATATACTTGAAAGAGTATAGTATTCTTTCAAATGAGGACTCCTCCCGAGACACGTCAGTTTGACGGTGTGTTCGTACGGAGAAACCGAATTTTGTTGGACATGATAAGGTTTATCATGAGTCGCTCTGAGCTACCATTTCCTTCAACGGATATGCATTAACAGTGCAAAACTTATTTAGAATAAGGTTCCATGAAAATCAATATGACAGAATTCATATTGGATATCAAGGGATAGAAACAGAGTTTCTCACTCCTAACGATTTGGGTATGCTGGGCATATGTTTGGATGATGCCAAACTAAAACCTAAATCGGATAAGTGCCAAATGTAGGTTATCCTAGGGAAAACCATAAGTATAGTACTTATACAACTCACTAGAGAACAATTGTAATTGTTGCTCACCATGCGGTCTTCCTTAGAGGAATACCGATATGCAGTGGTAAGTGGGAGGACAAAAACTCGATGAAAATCGGAGTAGTAATATAGTTCAAGGCATGAAGTCCTTAATGGAACACAAACTGTTCATCAAGGATGAACATATACCATTAATCTTCGTATACACAAGAACCGCGTAGATCGGAGAGTCAGAAAACAACCTAGGGTATGGGTTTCTGATCTCACCTCATAAAGATATCAATCTTATTGAGGAAGACCCAACTACGTATGAGGAAGTGATACAAGGTATCGACTCCCTATTATGGCAAAGTGCCATGAGTCCGAAATGGATTCCATGTAAAACAACTATGTTAAAATACTAGTTGATGTACCATAAGGCATTGTGCCTATAGGTACTGTATAAGTCTTCAAGGAAGACATACATGGAAGGTAACATACCAACGTACAAAGCTAGGCTTGTAGCGGAAAGGTATCGTTATCAACATTGTGTTGATTACAGTTCAACCTTTTACCTGTTGCCACGGTAAATCCATTTGGATAATGCTTGCTGTAGCTGCACGTTTCATTTATGAAATGTGTCAGTTAAAGGTCAAAATCACTTTCCTTAAAAGGAAACCTTTTGGAGGATGTTTATAACATCCTGACGATTTTGTCGTACTAAAACCAGCAAACTAGGTTTGCGTGTTGTTCGATCCATGTTTGGATTGAAGCAAGCATAAAGTTCTTGGAACTATTGTTTTGATGTAATCATGATAGTCAATGATTTGATTCAAAACAGAATGATTCTTGTGTATATGAGAGGGTTAGTGGGAGCGCACAGACAGTGGCTGTCCTTAAAATAATAATGATAATGTAATATATATTCATTTCTTGGAAATGATATTCCCATAATAATAATCGGTGAAAGCTTGGCTTTCAAGAGAAAATTCTCCGTAGAATTCTCGGGAGAAACAACCTTTATTCTAGGAATAAAGATCTACTAGGATAGATTTAAGTTGTTAATACTCTCTGGGAAATTGTACATTAAAATGTACGCGACCTGGTGTCTCATACGCTTTGAGCATATGGATTCACAATCAGGCCAATGCAAGTGATAGTCACTTGATTGATGTTAAGAACATCCGTTAGAATCTTATAGATCTAAGGATGCTGTCTTAATCTGTGGAGAAGGAGAACTTGAAGTGACTGGGATCACTACTGCAAGTTTCCAAACCGATAAAACGACTAAAAGTCGTAAACGGTACTATACAGTTTGAATAACGGTACAGTGAGCTGGAAATCTTCCAAGCAAGATACTGTTACCGAATAAATAACACACGCGGATTATTGCTGCAGCTGAGGCAGCAATAGAAGCCATCTGGGTCAATAAATAAATCTAATTGGATTAGATATAGTTCTGTTAGCGGCTGAGCTGGGCGTCAGCACAGGCTAAAGAATTAATGGTCTCATCAACGATCCAGATACATACTTCGACTATTCATCTGATTCGTTCGGATCACACATCGTGGCGATGTGATGATCGTATAAATCGCATCAGACGATAATTGTGCAAATCCGCTGACGAAAGCTTTTCTCAGCAATTTGAGCCAACCGTACATAGTTCGGGTGTTAGGCACTCGAGTGACTGGCTAAAGGCCAAGTGGGAGATTGTTGGACAGTTATGACCCATAGCGTCACTATTTGTACAGATCATAGTGTTGCTGTACAAATTAACTATGTAACAAAGGAGATTGCACTCCTATCATTTGTGATTAGATCACCTTAGATATATAAATGATGGGAGGTCCTTATGATTTGTTCCTAGATTGAGAATGATATGAGACAGTATCAATCAACGAAAGATAAATCATTAAATATCCCTAGTCGGAGCATTGTCGAGATTGGACATCGATAGATGCGTAAAAGACTAGTATTACACTTGTGCGTGTTATGTGAGACATAACGGCATAGTTCTCGTATATCTGGGTATAGGATACTCAGGCAAGTGTAATAGGAGGTTGTGTTTCACCGATGGTACGGGAAACAGCTTCGCTCTGGATTAGACCACCGCAGAATCCCATTGGTAGCATGACCTTGTGTCTATGGGAGTCTGCAATCAGGGTAGGTGTATTTGGTCTTAACCTGAGACTTGCACCGCTAATACTTGCGACAATCAATGTACTTTAGTTGAGGTCGTCCAGGGCTTTAACAGGTTCTGTGTACGCCGATGCTGGGTATATTGAGAATCGTAGTGTATTGGGTGTGATGTCAAGACGGAAGTGTCACTCCAGTCATATGGAGAAGATGGTCACGTAGGATACGGTATTAGTGCTCTTATATGCTGCGCGGCTATCGGGATATTATGACTCGGTCATGTATATCCGATTATAGAGACTAGTTACCAGACATCCGACATGTGCTTCGTACGGGGCAGACACATATCCAGCCCTAGGCCTAGCACGTGATCATCCGATACTGGATCGAAATACGCAATACTACGTATACTACGCCTGATATAGATCACATATTCCTGTAAGGATATTTTCGGAGAATTGGGTAGGCATGGCGCTTTGCTAGAGGCCAACCTTGTCTTGTAAATCGGTAAAACGTAATACTTGGTACTTACGTGTTCGGATAGTCCGACGACCGAGTTTACTGCCAACATATCCGGAGATCTCATGGGTCGCTTCCCAATGATACACCGATGACGTATGACTCGCATTATATATTAATCTGGGATTAATTAGAAGAGAGAGAAAATTAATCTGGGATTAATTACGGAGATATTTTATCTGGGATAAAATATCAATTTAAAGAGAGAGAACGATTAATTTGGAATTAATCGATAAATAATATATTCGATATATTAAACGAAATTAGATTTCGATTAAGAATTAAAATTAGATTTTAATTCGGGCACTTGAATTAATTTAGAATTAATTCTCGAGCGACGTGATTAGTAAATTGGATTTATTAACGAGGCATCGAGATAACCGTTAATTTAGAATTATCGAAACCGAGCTCGGAATGTGTTTGCGACGTTACGTCGATTTTGAATCACGTGCCGCAAGTCGCATCGCAAATCACATCGCAAGTCATAAAAGTCAAATCACTTTTGGAAAAGTTCTTTGACTTTGACTTTGACCATTAAAATTGGAGGGAAATTTTGGGGAAAAAGTTTTGATTTTTTGGAAAAAGAAAGTTTTTCCCTTTCACCTTTTACCAAGGGTAAGAAATTAATATAAACATTTACAATTGTTTTTATTGTTTTTAAAGAGATAAAACAATGGTAAATGATTTAATATATTTGGAAAATATATAAGCAAGTGTTGGACACATTTTCCCTTTAACCAAAACCTAAAATCTCATCTCTCTTCCCTCTCTTTGCTCACGCCCAAGGCAGTGGACTGCACTGCTTTGGGCGTGAATGATGATGCCTTTAGGGCATGATTTGTGGCTTAATAGCCAAGTGCTAGCACACCGAGAGTTATACAAAGGTGTTAGGGAAACCCACCCACGAGCCGGGAATCGTTAGACGAAGCTTGGAGCTTCAAATCTCAGCTCAAAATCTGAAAAATCAAGCAGTGGACTGCTCACTGCCTTGGCCGAATTTGAAGGGAATAATAAATGTTTGTTCGTCTTCAATCGTCTCAACCGATCGATGTGAGTATTCCGCAACTCCTTTGAGATGTATTCATCACTTATCATGCTTGTTTAATGATCTTGGGACCTAGATAATCACCAAACGTTTTGCACTAACCTAACAGACACAAGTCTTAGTGAGGAAACTTACTTGTTGACTAGAATACTCATATGGAAGAGGTTCTAGAAAGGTTTTGGGTGTGGAAAGCGAGATGTCTTCCCAGACTTTTGAATGCCTTGATCCTGAGGGCATGATGAGAGTGCACTCGGTGTAACTCTTCTTAGAAGTTGTAGTAATTTTCCCATTGCATATGTGTGTGGTGTGTTTTATTTTTTTGCACGTTCATTTTCTTTCACTGGATATGGATGTGTGTGTTTTATTTTGTTATATGTTCCTTGGTATATAGGATGGAAACCCGGACATAAAGTTTATAATCGATTCCGAATAGATGATAGTATGATCTGCACTTGGAATGTAACTCGACGTACCATTGGATTTTGACAACCCATGTTGTGTCTTTACATTTTTTGTGTGGGTGTTAAAACTGAGAAATCATAAAAATATATAAATTGAAATAGACCAAAAATATTTTTTCCACTTGTTCGAGCATGAAAAGCATATGCATGTGATCCTAGTATATAGGAAATATGTTTAGCATGTATAATATGCTTTTATTTTTCTTGATGCTCTATGTGCATGAGTGTATGTGATTAAAAACTCTTGGTATATCTTGTGCTTGCACCTCACATACACCGTTTTATTTTGTCAAGTCTTGGTCGCATGTACAAGTTTTTGGACTAGCAATCTAATTTCTACCATTCTTTGTTCACTAAATAGTGTGACCTTTGACTAGATGACCTTGCTATCCACTTGTAAAAGCAAAAAGAAATCAAATAAAATAAAAAAGAGGGAAATTTACATGAGACTCGAGTGAAAAAGAGCCAATTGGGCCAAATTCAAAAGATAATGGGAAAAACCATTTACTCGAAAGAGTTGTTATTTATGAGCTCATGATAGATATGGGGAAGATAACATAGCATGCAACCAATGTTGATCATTTTCAGGTCCTAGTGGTGCTGGGTTTGAACATCTATTTTGTGCTCTTGGTTTGTTAAGATATGGATTTCTTTGGTTGTGTTCAGCTCATAAAATAAGGTCTTAAGCCTTGATTCATTATGCACTTATTTTTCACGCAAGTGCTTGCTATGCCTTAGTGTTTATGTCATATGCTTGTAATTTTCCCAAAAAAAAGTTTATGTCATATGCATAAGTGTTGTATTTAGCAAAACTTAAAATGATGCATATTATTTCATGTCATAAATAGCTGAATACTGATTGAGTATCATTGTATTTGCTTGAAGTGCTGTTTCAGTCAGTTTTTTTTTTATAAAAATATTTTCCTTCATTGTGTGCTTGTGTGTGCTCCGTGACAATACATACCATTTTTTTTTGCATATCTATGAGTATTTACTTCCCTTATGATTTTAAGCTAACCGTGTGGGTCTATTAGTGAGGGGGAGTAATTTCTAATTGCATATACTCTTGCATGAGTTATCTCTTGTTGTTTATCCTGATTCCTTCATCCATCATCATTTCATGACAAAAGGGGGAGAGTATAGTAGATTAAGGATGAGGAGTAGCGTAGAATATCTATTTGATATCTTCGTTTTAAGGAGAGTTAATTTTAAGGGAGAGAATGATATTGTTGTGACCTGTGGGCTAAAGAAGACGTACTGCAGGAAGAATGAAAGGGGCCCAAAGACCAGCAAGCTGAGGGCAAGACACATGTACCATTGAGCAGAGAGGAAAGTGGGGACCACAGGAAAAGAGAAGCTAGCAGCAACAAAAAGGGAGTTGAGGGGCAGCATGAGGCAGGAAATCATTAGCTGGGAAAACAGGGAAGGAGGGGGGTGGAGGAAACGGATTGGGGAGTCTGGGGAGGGGGATCTTTCTGGTTCTAGTTTTTATTCTTTGTTCTCGGGTGTTAAATTAGTATGGGAACTTTATAGCAGCTGTGTCTGCCTTTTGCTCTCTTTATTTGCAAAGTTAATCTAAAAAGAAGATTAAGTAGCAGCTTGTCTGCCATTTTGCTTTCTTATTTGTAAGGTTCGCCATTTTTTCTTTCTTTTTTGTAAGGTTCTTAGTTTGCTCTCTGGGTATTGTAGAATACAGAAATCGGCGATGCTGTCCAGGCTCGTGGCCCGGTCGGGAGTACAAAGTAGCTCACGGGGGACTAAACCGGAGAATAAATGGAGTCGCCACCCAGTGTGAACTGGCAAATGATTTAAGGCCGCACTCACCCCTCGCAAGGGAAGACCTCAAACCGTTGGGTTCGGAATGGTCCCTTACTTATGCCAATTGTAATGAAAAGATTTATGCAATAGTATAACCAAGTCTCATGAAACACATACAAGACAACTTAAGCAACACGCAAGTTTGCACACCCATAATCGTAAATAAAAAATGAAAGCAACATGCATAATTCATAAAGGTATTAAACAGTAAAGTGCAATAATGTAATTAATAACAACTACAAAAGCATTAATAATAAAAATGAGCACACAATCTCATAAACATATCAAATAAACAAATACGAAATATAAATAACTAATAAAGGTAAAAGCGTCAATAATGAAAGATATGGTTAATCTTGTAATGCAAAAGAAATGACCAAAGAAGCAAACATGCATGAAATGTGATGAAAAGAAATATGTTCACTGTATGTTGTGTTCGTGTAGCGTTCGAAAACGCGTTCGAACGGGATAAGAACTGATGCATGATAAAATAGAATGCATGTGCGTTCGAGTAGCATTCAGAAACGCGTTCGAACAGAGATGAGATAGAATGTTCGCGTTCATATAGCGTTCGGAAACACATTCGAACGGGAATGAGACAAAATATTCATGTTCGTTAGCGTTCGAAAACGTGTTCAAATGGGATAAGATCTGATGCGTGGTAAAGCAGAATGCATGCGCGTTCGAGTAGCGTTCGTAAACATGTTTGAACGGGATTACCAAAGTGGTATCTAAAATGACACGGAAACATGTATGAATGTTGCTCAAGCGGTACGTGGAGTTGTATCCCATGTACAGACTGCACTACCATCCATTTAGATTCGGCTACAGAATTTACGTCTGGGTTTCCATCCGATATACCATTAGAAGCAAACGCTCAAACATAAACATGGCACGAATGCAAAGATGAAAAGATGTAAAATAACCAGGACAAAGATGGATAGCAAAGTCATTAGGGGAAGGGCGCGGTGAAATACTGTGATAAAGGTAACCTTTTAGGTTTTGTCTCCCTCAAATAGAGGACCTTTAAACCAACATGATTAGCCCATGCGCATCAAGCAACAATGCATGAACACATAAAGAAATAATATACGAAAAGTAAATAAAAGGCTAAAAGGCACGGCAAAATATTATGGTAAAGGTAGCCTTTTTAGGCTTTTTCTCCCTCGAATAGAGGACCTTTAAACCGGATAATTAGCCCATGCATATCAAATTACAATGTATAAATAAATAAAGGAGATACGACCAAGGCTGACATCTATATAGGACCTCGTATGCCTGATTGAACATATCTCATGTTCAATCAAACGTATTTCATCCGGCGCAGTAAAACATCGTGATAAAGGTAGCCTTTAGGCATTTCTCTCGAATAGAGGACCTTTACCCACATGATTAGCCCATGCGCACTAGATTATCAATGCATGAATAAATAAATAAATAATGCGTGAAAAGTGAATAACGGGATAACAAAAGGGCGCAACAAAACATCTTGGTAAAGGTAGCCTTTTAAGCTTTTTCTCCCTCCAATGGAGGACCTTTAATCCATCAAGATTAGCCCATGCGCAATGGATTAACAATACATAAATAAATAAACAAATCAATGTCATGCGGAGAATGAATAATGGAATAAGAAAACACAAACCATGGATAAACCTAAAATTAAACAACTAAATGAAACACGTGCTTGGAAGTTTCTCAAGCGGTATGTGGAGTTGTATCCCAATTACAGACCGCACTATCATCCATTCAGATTCGGCTACGAAATTTATGTATGGGTTTCCATCCGATATACCGCGAGAGATAGCACAAAAATCATTCATCCAACAACAGTAATATGCATGAACCATCAAGATACACGCAAAGAAATAATAATAAACAACCGAAAAAGATGAACGAAAGTAAACAAAGGTGCCTTCAGGTCTTACCTTTTAAGTCGCTTCTTGGAAGTGCGTTACGTCATTGTTGGAAGGGTTAATGCTCCGTAACTTTTTTGGTTCACTGGTTCAATATTTTCCTTCGTTGTTTCACTGTTTCGTGTTGCTATTTTCTCTATTTTTGGACTACAATTTTTGGTCGCCGTTATTGTTATTTTGTTTTTCGGTTATGGGCTGTTTTGTAAGTTGATTTTCGGTAATATAGGGGACTGTTTTAGGGTATTTTAGGGTCAATTTTTGGGGTTATTTTCAATGGTTGATGGGGGCTATTTTTAGGGACTGTTTTGTTCACTGTTTTTGGACTATTTTTTATGTTGTTTGTGGCTTTGTTTGCTGTTTTATTGGTCGGTAATAAGGCTTGTTATTTATGTGTGTTTTGTGTCTTCTCGTGGCTGTGTGGGTGGCTTTAGTTTGCTTGTCGGTTTAGTATTTGGCTTGCAGTATCGGTGTGTGCTGAATGGGCAGTGTGTGTGTGGCCTTAGGTTTTGTTTGTTGTTGTTTTGCCTTCACGTGGCTCCTCCATGTTCAGGGCTGCATATGCTGTTTTCGTGTTCTTGGTCGGTGGAGGACAATTGGTTTCTTGGGTTTTCGTGGCCGAGAGAGAGGAGAGATATGATAGAGAGGACGTGTGTGTTTTTTCTAGAGTTTGTTGTTGTGTGTTTGTTCCAGAGATAGAGAATGAAGAAGGCTATATGGGTGCTGTGTATGAAAAGGTCATGAAGGGAGAGACTACACGTTTTTTTTATCCTTTTTGTTTCTTGTTGGTTTCGGCTTTTAGGTTCATTTATTTTGTTTGTCGTGAATGAGAAAGTTCATGGAGAGGTCTAGGGTTTGATTTTTGTCATGTTTTTATAATGGTGTATTAAGGTTTCCTTGTGCATGGGTTTTCAAAAAGGAAAGGAATCAAGTAATAAAGGGATACATTAAGTTATTAAGGAAATAAATCATGTAATTTTGGTGGGGGTATATTTAATCAAATTATTTAGGAAAAAATTTTCTATTTTTGGTGGGGAATATCTTTAATTTGGGAGGTGATTTAATTTAATTTAGGAATGGCATTATTTTGATTTTAATTGGATTTGATTTAATTTAATTTGTGACATGTGTTTTAAATGTATTAATTATTTTTGGATTGAGCTTAGGGCGAAATGGGCTTTAATTGGGTGTGGGGGTTTTGGGCCGAGACTTAATATTTTAAAACATAGATTAATCGGGAGAACCCGAGGCTAAACAAACGAATTAAATTGGCAAGGTATTTATTTTCTGAATTCCCTTCCGACGTCCGTTTTCTCGCGACTTCGACAACTTATCTGGTAGTGCCTCCGAATGAGGCTCATCATCAGGTTTTCATGCAAAAATACAAGTGTCTACAGTCGCCCACACTTTGATGGGCTTGTGCAGTGTGTGACAGTGAGAATCCTATCAAAGTCATGCATGCATTTTTAATTACCTCGCTCGCCAACTGCTGTTTGACTTACCTGTTGTTCTGAGATGCTTCAAACTGAGTTGATGGTGGTGAGGTGTTGCGACCCTTGATCTATTCCCGAACCGTTACTGTATGAGGTGGTCCATTCCCGAACCATACACCATTCCCGGAGCGCCATTCCCGGCTTACTAAACCTCATTCCCGATGTGTCGCTGATGGGATGGTTTATTCTCGAACCGTTATTGATGTGAGATGTTTCGATCTCCAGGATTCATTCCCAAACTAAGTTGATAATGTGAGCCTCGACCCTGGGATTCATTCCTGAAACTGCTGATTCATTCCCGAAACTGCTGCTCCATTCCCGAAACTGTTGATAATGTAGGCCTCGATCCTGGGATTCATTCCCGAAACTGCTGATAGTGTGGGCCTCGGCCCTGGGATTCATTCCCGAAACTGCTGATAGTGTGGCCTCGGCTCTGGGATTTAATCCCGAAAATGCTGATAGTTTAGGCCGAGGCCCTGGATTCATTCCCAAAACTGCGGATAGTATAGGCCTCGGCCTTAGGATTCATTCCAGAAACCGCTGATAGTGTGGGCCTCGACCCTGGGATCCATTCCCGAAAATCACTGATAGTGTGGGCCTCGACCCTGGGATCCATTCCCGAAACTGCTGATAGTGTGGGCCTTGACCCTGTGATCCATTCTCGAAACCACTGATAGTGTGGGCCTCGACCCTGGGATCCATTCACGAAACTGCTGATAGTGTGGGCCTCGACCCTGGGATTCATTCCCGAAACTGCTTGTCTTTACCACCTTTTCATTTTCTTCAACACCTGGGAAAAAAAACAAAATAAAAATTATATGTATACGACGTGTATGCATGTATGCATGGATGTATTTCCTATTCCGATAGGTTAGGCCTTCCTTGTGCTCTTTGGTGCCCTTTGCCTACAACTGTCCCTGGTCGCCCCCTGGGTCTGCTTATAATTTCCTTCCGCCGGTTCTTTTCTGGTGATTGTTCAGTTCTCTTTTGTCTCATGGCTCAATTTCTCATTATACTCCTTATTCGCGGGGTGGTAGACTGGTCGCCCCAAGCTTGATTTAGCTTTTTACTCTCTGCTACTTGCACTAGGTCAAATTAGGTCATGTGATGCGGTGTCCCGTACTGTCATACCATATTACTCTATTTACGAGATACAAGATAGTCCCAATAGTTGTTCATATTATTACCCTCAAATGATGCCCAGTGTCGAAACCAGAAAGCCTTACCGTTTGAATAAATTATCTGAACCAGACTCAAAGTGTGTGTGTGCTAAGGTTCTTTTACAGCTTGATCCTTGGGTAAGCCAACTCAATGATTTTGTTTCAAAAAAATGGGATCGAGAGGTCAAACCAACCTAGATGTCTTGCCCATGCTCTGCAATTACTTCTCGGTACTCAATGCGATATGATTTTCTTTTCCTTTTCTTTCGTCTTTTTTCGCTTCCCCTCCCCTATTTTTTTTACACACCTACCCTTTAAGATATCATTTCTCCTCATGGGTCCTAATACTCGCCTATGGTTAGCTTCAAACTTATCGGTTATAGGTGGTTTATATTTTCTTCTTTATAGACTTTTCTTTGGTTTCCAACCATACCACATATCGTAACACAAGTAAGTCAGGATGGACATCTAAGTGAACGGTCATTCATCAATCTGCACTCTCTTCAACTAGTCACCTTGCCGACTACTCAAGCTTTCACTACTAAGATCCTATAATTAAATGCTCGCGAGTCTAGTCGAGATCAACCACTCAAAATATCGGATGAGAGTACATATCGCACTTATCGCTTCTAAGGTTCCAACCTAGGGCAAATAATTTCATCATCGGACTAATGTTTAACTAGTGAGGAAAAAAACTCGAACAAGTAGGCAAAATCAATGTCTTTATTATTAAAAATGTAGGATTGCAATCAAATAAACCAGGGAAAACATCTTCTCATTTACAGCATTGTCTTCTTCCTCAGCCTATGGTTCTTCACTGTTGCCATCCCATATCCCCATGCAAGAAGCTTGGTGGTTGAGAGTTTGGAGGACAAAGGTTTCGGGTAGGCCGGAGTTGATCATGTAGGTGGGTGGTGGAACAGAGTGGTAGTTGGATAGAGGATTTTTGTGTGTGTTGGTTTGTTCTTTTTCTGAGTCGGGTATTTTTTGGTAGTCAATGAGGTCTTGGATCTCATGCCTAAGGCGGGGGCAGTTGTCGGTTTCATGGCCTTTTTGCTGG
Organism: Zanthoxylum bungeanum; assembly: GCA_019454045.1. Classification (NCBI taxonomy): domain Eukaryota; kingdom Viridiplantae; phylum Streptophyta; class Magnoliopsida; order Sapindales; family Rutaceae; genus Zanthoxylum; species Zanthoxylum bungeanum. The sequence continues at coordinate 28,841 of SKCR01003256.1, forward strand.
TGGAAGTAACAATATAAGTTTAAGTCGAAGTAGTGTGACACAGGGTTTGGAATTGGTCTAGGTTCTAAAGATTTCAGGAGTCTTTATCTCTTCAGCTTTTCAAACACCTTTGACAATGGTCTACCAAGATCGGAGAATCGCCTATTTTTTATGGCAGTTACCTCAGCAGTAGAGAGCTTAGTCTCAGAAGGCCCCTCAATAGTCCTTCTATTCTGTCCATAGAACTTTATGTTCTCAATTTCTTCCTCCTCAATATCCATAACAGTCTCTCTCAATTGTCAAAAATCACCAATCATAGAGGTCATCCTCCTCAGCTTGCCGTAAATAGAGGGCTTAGTACCCTTGATGATCATCTTGATCTGGTCCTTCTCCGAGGGCCGAGTCTGTATCTTCAAAAGCTGACTCCTCCAGCGATCTTCATAATCCTTGAAGCTCTCATCTGACTTCTGCTTGGTATTCTCCAAGTTGCGAAGTGATAAGTTGATCTCCAAATCCGTGACATACTACTTCAAAAAGGCCTCTGCTAACGCCCTCCAATCATCTTTGACCTTCCTCTCAAGGCCATGATACCACACCACAGGCGCTCCCTCTAGCGACATCCCAAACATCTTATGAACCTGACGCTTCGACAGACCCACCGAACTCATCACAAAAAACATACTGTCGAAGATGGACCTTCATATCCTCATTCCCATTGAACTTGGCTATGCCGGGCATCTTAAACTGAGAAGGCAACTGCTCCTCGAAAGTCATCGACTCGTAGTCTAGCAAGTCCTCATGCTTACCCCTCATCTTGCGGGTAACTAACTCTACCTGATCCCTGAGATTCTGTAATTTTTTCCTGGGACCTGGCTACCCTTCCTGCGGCATACTCAGCCATGTCCTCATTAAAAATAGGGATCTCATCATTCATCCTGTTCGGAGGTTCTTCATGTCTGACATTCTCAGAGCTTCATGCCCCTTCTGTATGGGGCACTGCCATATTGGCCACAGCGGCGATCAAAACTTGCAATTGCTCGGTAATCTTAATGAGATTAGTTTCCAACTGATCCATGCGAGAACGCTCATTATTTGACTCACTCATGTTCACCAAATATTTTTTGACGAGTCTTCCTTCCTCTCTAACCCAACGGAAATCTATGGCGGCTTTAAAATTACGAGTTAGCATGGTATATGTATGCGTGCGATGCATAAAATACGTGAGGTAATCAAACAAAATATATCCTTTCGACCTTATTTCTCCCACACTCGTGGTAAGCCTATTTTTGGTTCTAAATGCGACTTATTCTATGCACCGATGCAAGGTACACAAAATCGATATCTCCTATGCTACGGGGTGAACCTCAGCTACCTTGGTTCCTTTTCATCGGTAAAAGACAAAGACCGCCCATTAACAACATGGACTAAGCCTATTATGGGATCACGCCATTGTCTAGAAATGACGAATCGGGCTTTCGGCAACCATGGTAATGGGGATGAACTTAGAAGCGTCCATAAGTATACAAATATGTCGTAACAAGGCGTATCTTTTCTGAATGAAAGCCAGTGCGGATATCGGACTCATGCTTCTGGCATATTTGGATCATGTTTAGACTTCTTAAGCCCATCAAGGTTTTCATACAAGTTGGCCCATTATCATTTCGAAGCATTCAATCATATTATTGCGAGGTGTAAACTTGTCCCAGTTGAAAAAGGCCCAACAGGTTTACACTTTTGCAATAACGTGGCTAAACAACTTCAAATGATAGGGGGCCCAAACACAAAGTGGCCCATCGGTATTTTAGAAACTTTTGGCCTAATTGTCATAAGACACAAACTCATCCCAGTTTAAATGGCCCAACAAGTTCACATCTCATGACAAGAAGTCCAAATTAATCCAAATGATGATGGTCTCAAACACAAGCATAAAAGAGTGGCTTCTATAGGTCATACAACTATGGTTCACATGCGGGTTTATAGGAGTATAGATAAAGGCTCCTGCCGGTAAAAGATTGCCCACAACTAGGTCTCCCAACTCAAGGGTTCGAACGACCAAGTGAGCGCACCTTTTTTATACCTTAAGATACATGCCAACGAGTGATGGTACCATATAACGATCTGCCGCTTCGAGCGAAAATGACTTCACGATACAAGAATAACTGTCAAATGAATTCCTCTATTGAAAATTCCCCAGATGGAGGGTGGAGCGAACTCTCTTAAATACCCTTACCTCTTTGGCTCTTATCGCCTTGGTGACAGGAATCCATTTGCCAAATTAGTCCTTCACTTTAAATATACTCCAAGGTAAGCTTCGAGTAAATTATTATCTAGATGTCTTCACAGTTTTTCCTTTTGACTATAAAAAGGTAGTGAGTGAAGGAAGACACCAAATCATTATCTAACTCTAATAATGCCTTAGGTTAAATCAACTTTAGACAAGGTTAACTAAAGCAAAAATCACAAACATTACAAGACATTATTTCGGGGCCAATTCTCTATCCCCATATGAGTTGTTAGACTGTAGAACACAAAAATCGGCGACGCTGTTTGGGCTCGCGGCCCAGTCAGAAGTACGGAGTAGCTTGCGGGGGACTAAACCGGAGAATAAATGGAGTCGCCACCCAGTGTGAACTGGGAAATGATTTAAGGTAGCACTCACCCCTCGCAAGGGAAGACCTCAAACCGTTGGGTTCGGAATGGTCCCTTACTTATGCCAATTGTAATGAAAAGATTATGCAATAGTATAACCAAGCCTCATGCAACACATACAAGACAATTTAAGCAACACGTAAGTTTGCACACTCATAATCGTAAATAAAAAATGAAGGCAACATGTATAATTCATAAAGGTATTAAACAGTTAAGTGCAATAATGTAATTAATAACAACTACAAAAGCATTAATAATAAAAGTGAGCACACAATCTCATAAACATATCAAATAAATAAATACGGAAATATAAATAGTCAATAATGAAATGATATGGTTAATCATCTAATGCAAAAGAAATGACCAAAGAAGCAAACATGCATGAAATGTGATGAAAATAAATCTGTTCATTGTATGTGCGTTTGTGTAGCATTTGAAAACACGTTCGAACGGGATAAGACCTGATGCATGATAAAACAGAATGCATGCGCGTTCGAGTAGCGTTCGGAAACACGTTCGAACGGAGAGGAGACAGAATGTTCGCGTTTGTATAGCGTTCGGAAACACGCTCGAATGGGAATGAGACAGAATGTTCACGTTCGTATAGCGTTCAGAAACGCGTTCAAACGGGATAAGACCTGATGCGTGGTAAAGTATAATGCATGCGCTTTCGAGTAGCGTTCGTAAACGCGTTCGAACGAGATTACCAAAGTGCTATCTAAAATGACACGGAAACATGTATGAATGTTGCTCAAGCAGTACGTGGAGTTGTATCCCATGTACAGACCGCACTACCGTCCATTCAGATTCGGCTACGGAATGTACGTCTGGGTTTCCATCCGATATACCATTAGAAGCAAATGCTCAAACATAAACATGGCACGAATGCAAAGATGAAAAGATGTAAAACAACCAGGATAAAGATGGATAGCAAAGTCAATAGGGGAAGGGCTCGGTGAAATACTGTGGTAAAGGTAGCCTTTTAGGCTTTGTCTCCCTCAAATAGAGGACCTTTAAACCAACGTGATTAGCCCAAGCGCATCAAGCAAAAATGCATGAACACATAAAGAAATAATATACGAAAAGTAAATAAAAAGATAAAAGGCGCGGCAAAATATTGTGGTAAAGGTAGCCTTTTTAGGCTTTTTCTCCCTCGAATAGAGAACCATTAAACCAGATAATTAGCCCATGCGCATCAAATTACAATGCATAAATAAATAAAGGAGATACGACCAAGGGTGACATCTATATAGGACCTCGTATGCCCGATTAAACATATCTCACGTTCAATCAAACTTACTTCATCCGGCGCAGTAAAACATCTTGATAAAGGTAGCCTTTAGGCATTACCTCGAATAGAGGACCTTTACCTAAATGATTAGCCTACGCGCATTAGATTTTCAATGCATGAATAAACAAATAAATAATGCGTGAAAAGTGAAAAATGAAAAGTGAATAACGGGATAACAAAAAGGCGCAGCAAAACATCGTGGTAAAGGTAGCCTTTTAGGCTTTTTCTCCCTCCAATGGAGGACCTTTAATCCATCAAGATTAGCTCATGTGCAATGGATTAACAATACGTAAATAAATAAACAAAGCAATGTTATGCGGAGAATGAATAATGGAATAAGAAAACGCAAACAATGGATAAACGCAAAATTAAACAACTAAATGAAACACGTGCTTGGAAGTTTCTCAAGCGGTACGTGGAGTTGTATCCCAAGTACAGACCGCACTACCGTCTATTCAGATTCGGCTATGGAATTTACGTCTAGGTTTCCATCCGATATACCGTGAGAGATAACACAAAAATCATTCATCCAACAACAGTAATATGCATGAACCATCAAGATGCACGCAAAGAAAAAATAATAAACAACCGAAAAAGATGAACGAAAGTAAACAAAATGTGCCCTCAGGTTTTACCTTTTAAGTCGCTTCTTGGAAGTGTGTTACATCATCGTCGGAAAGGTTAATGCTCCGTAACTTTTCCGGTTCACTGGTTCAATATTTTCCTTCGTAGTTTCGCTATTTTAGGCTGCTATTTTCTCTATTTTGGACTACTATTTTTGGTCGCTGTTATCGCTGTTTTGTTGTTCGGTTATGGCTGTTTTACAAGTTGATTTTCGATAATATAGGGGACTGTTTTGGTGTATTTTAGGGTCAATTTTTGGGGTTATTTTCGGTGGTTGATGGGGACTGTTTTGTTCACGGTTTTTGGACTGTTTTTATGTTGTTTGTGGCTTTGTTTGCTGTTTTGTTGGTCGGTAATAGGGCTTGTTATTTGTGTGTGTTTTGTGTCTTCTCGTGGCTGTGTGGGTGGCTTTAGTGTGCTTGTCGGTTTAGTATTTGGCTTGTAGTATCAGTGTGTGCTGAATGGGCAGTGTGTGAATGGCCTTAGGTTTTGTTTGTTGTTGTTTTGCCTTCACGTGGCTCCATGTTCAGGGCTGCATGTGCTTTTTTCGTGTTCTTGGTCGGTGGAGGACAATTGGTTTCCTGGGTTTTCACGGCTGAGAGAGAGGAGAGATATGAGAAAAATGACGTGTGTGTTTTTTCTAGGGTTTGCTGTTGTGTGTTTGTTCCAAAGAGAGAGAGAATGAAGAAGGCTATATGGGTGCTGTGTATGAGAGTCCAAGATGGGAGAGACTGCACGTTTTTTATCCTTTTTGTTTCTTGTTGGTTTCGACTTTTGGCTTCACTTCTTTTGTTTTACGTGAATGAGAAAGTCCAGGGAGAGGTCTAGGGTTTGATTTTTGTCATGTTTTTATAATGGTGTATTAGGGCTTCCTTGTGCATGGGTTTTCAGGAAGGAAATGAATCAAGTAATAAAGAGATACATTAAGTGATTAAGGGAAATAAATCATGTAATTTTGGTGGGGGTATATTTAATCAAATTATTTAGGAAAGAATTTGTGTATTTTTTGTGGGGAATATCTTTAATTTGGGAGGTGATTTGATTTAATTTAGGAAGGGTATTATTTTGATTTTAATTGGATTTGATTTAATTTAATTTGATTTGATTTAATTTGTGACATGTGTTTTAAATGTTTAATTATTTTTGGATTAGGCTTCGGGCGAAATGGGCTTTAATTGGGTGCAGAGGTTTTGGGCTGAGGCTTAATATTTTAAAACAGAGATTAATCGGGCGAACCCGAGGCTAAACAAACGAATTAAATTGGCAAGGTATTTATTTTTTGAATTCCCTTCCGACGTCTGTTTTCCCGCGACTTCCATAACTTATCAGGTGGTGCCTCCGAACGAGGCTCATCATCGAACTTTCATGTAAAAATTCAAGTGTCTACATATATTGGAAAATCTATATACCATTGAGTTCATTTCATTAATACAAATCTAGAGAACATTCACAGTTCAATCAAATAGATCTTTGTTACATCATTAATTCTTCTTTTTGTTGCCAAATTTAGTCATAAACTTCAAACATTTGAGGCTGGAGTTAGGAACTTGGCATGCACATGGTGAGGGCTGTTAGGAATATTTTTGCAGAAATAAGAACAGAAAACAGAGGTCAGTTGAAGGATTATAAGAGATATCTACTTGTACACGTATGAGTTTTATACCTGCTTAATTTTTTTTGATAATCCCAATGCTTTTCAAGGTATATTGTTGTTTGTGGGGTTTCATGTAAGCAGGTTTGTTGCTGAGGTGGCATTGAATTTGAAGACTACTTGGTTAGGTGTTAGATCGAGTCCTAATGTATAAATCACTATTTTGATGGTTAACAGTTGGGTATTTTCTTTTTGGGTCTATTACCGTAGTCTTTGTAATATGTAGTATTTTCTCATGGAATGCCAAAATGGGAGATTGTAGTTCCATATTTTTATTGGCAATATCCGTGAAAAAATAAGTTCAATTGAGTTGTAATAAGTCATAAAGATCTTTGAGCAATTGGACTGATTTTTGGCAAAGCTGGAGCATTTTCATTAGTGCTGTGTTCGTTGCTGCGTTCAAACGTGTGGCGTTAGTGTCACGTTCGTTGTTGGGTTCGAACAATACATTCCAGAGAGCAATTATTCGTGGTGTGTTCGAGTAGCGTTCGAACAAGTCTTTTCAATAGGCACGTGTTTATGGTGCATTCGAGTAAACGTTCAAATGCGACTGCGATTTGAACGCGTTTTTCAGACTGTTCACTTTGAAAAACCCTAAATATGTTAGGGATATGTCCTATACCCAACTTGTGGATGGGCTATGTGTACATGTATTTGTAATATTTTCATTAATTAATAAAATGGCAATATTTATTATACTTGTCTTACATAACTTATATGAATCATCAACACTGTAATAAAGCCATTGGAGTAATAAGACGATGGCTTCCACGCCTTATGAGAATCATTACTCTTAAATATTCATAGTCATAGTTTTGTGAATAATCTGGGCGTTCATAAAGCGGAAAGACTAGCATGATGATATGATCCGCTCTTAAGTGGGGTAGCCAATCTCATAGGCTACTGGCGGAGATCCGTCCGTTTGGTGTATCACATGGATGCATGGGTTGCTCGTGTCCATCGAACTGACCGCCGAAAGTTTTCATATGAAGTGTTTATCCGATGTGTCTCTGAGATCTTTCATGTATCGATTATATGACTAGTCCTTAGACTTGGGGTCTTTGCAATCTTATGTGTGGATCAAATAACTTTGACATTCTTCTTCCCCGATTCAAAAGATTCGGTCATAAGGGTATGATTGGGTCATTTGTTGAAACATATGAAGTTTGTAAAGATACAACAGAGAATCACCACTCTCTCGGATAATATTTTCTTATAAGAGTAGTATTCCAGTTCGTGGGTTGATATGTGTGATCAGTGCTTGAGATTGTGGCCACAGCGGAAGAATCATGTGAGATTCTTGGGTTAGCACGATTCATGACACTATCAACATCATACCTTTGACCATATGGGTAGATGTTGGTTTTATTTAGGTCCCAAGATCAAACAAGCAATGAAAAACATGTGTGAATACATCAACGGAGGTAGCAGAATACTCACATCGATCGGTTGAGTCGATTTAGAGACGATTCAAGCCAAGAAACCCACTGCCATTCACGCCTAAACTGTGCAGTGAACTGCCTCCAAAAACAGAAATTTGAGTGAAGAAACGGAGCTCTAAACTTCGTCGAATGGATCCCGGCTCATGGGTGAACCTCCCTACCACCTTCGCAAGACTCGTAGTGTGCTAGCACTTACGGTTTTCACCATGAAAACCCAACTCTTGCTTCCCTTGGCTCACGGCATTTGGCTTCAAAAACCAGTAACTTTTTGGGTTTGGGCGTGAGGAGAGGAGAGCAAAATGAGAGAGAAAGAAATGTGTAATGGAATGGAATGGTCAAACCTTTTCCAAAAAGGTTTATATATTTTTCAAAAAAAAAAAAAATACAAAACCAATTACTTAATTGATTTAATTAAAACCAAAAGCAAAAAGTTTTCCCTCCAAACACTATTACACCAACTCACATCAACTATTCACATGTCACTTTAATAAAGTGATGTGTGTAAGTCTATCAATCAATCAATCACTCATATCAATCAAATGTCACATCACTCAAAGTGACGTTTGATTTGACGCTTGATGTGATGAATGACTTGACGTTTGATTTGACGCTTGATGTGACTTGCGTGCCGCACTCGAATTCGAATACGAATGCGCTCGCAATCATACTCGGGCTCGGGTTCGCTAATTCCAAATTAACGATTTTTTCGTCGCGTCGTAATTAAGTGATTACGCCTAGCGAATTCACTATTCACGTCGCTAACGAATTAATCTAAATTAATTCGTTCGCCCGAATTAAAATCTAATTTTAATTCCTCGTCGAAATCTAATTTCGTTTAATATATCGAATATATTAATTTACCGATTAATTCCAAATTAATCATTATCTCTCTCTAGACGATATTTTATTCTAGATAAAATATCTCCGTAATTAATCCTAGATTAATTTTCTCTCTCTTCTATATAATCCCAGATTATTCAAGAGTGCGAGTTGTGCGTCATCGGTGGATTATCGGGAGGAAGCGACCCATGAGATCTCCGGATAAGTTGGCAGTAAATACGGTCGTCGGAGTATCCGAATCACGTACGTACCAAGTACTACGTTCTACCGATTTACGAGACAAGGTCGACTCCTAGCAAAGCACGATGTCTACCAATTCTCCGGTCATATTCATCTAAGAATATTAAGATCTGTATCAAGCGTAGTATACCATTGTATTGTGCGTATCGGCCTAGTATCGGATAGTCACGTGCTAGGGCTGGGGCTGGATAAGTGTCTACCCCGTCCGAAGCACATATCGGATGTCTGGTAACTAGTCTCTATAATCGGATATTCATGACCTGGTCATAATATCACGATTGGATGCGCATCACTTAAGAGCACTAATACCGTATCCTGCGTGACATCATCTCCAATATAACTGAAGTGATACTTTCGTCTCGACATCACACCCAATACACTACGACTCTCTGATAAACCCAGAAGTGGTGTACGCAGAACCGGTCAAAGCCCCCTACCACCAAGACCAAAGTTTATCGATTATCGTAAGTATTAGCGATGCAAGTCTCAGGTTAAGACTATACACACCTACCTTGATTTCGGCCTCCCATAGACACATGTCATAATACCAATGGGATTCCGAGGGGTCTATCCAGAGCGAAGCTGTTTCCCGTACCATCGGTGAAAACACGACCTCCTATCGCACTTGCATAAGTATCCAATACTATATATATGAGAACTATGTCGTTGTGCCCTCACAACGCACACAAGTGAAATACTAGCCTATCCGCATTATCGGATGTCCAGTCTCAATAATACTCCGGCTAGGGATATTTAATGATTAATCCTTCGGGGACTGATACTGTCTCATATCATTCTCAGTCCAGGAACTAATCATAGGGACCTCTCTTCATTTATATATCTATGGTGATCTAATCACAAACGATGAGAGTGCAATTTCCTTATCACATAGTTAATTTGCTACAACAACACAATGATCTGTGCAAACAGTGACGCTATGGGTCATATTATCCAACAGTAGACACTTTCCGTACCCTAGGTCAATAGGTGGGATACAATGAGGCGAGAGACCGTATCATAAGTAAATTGCATACAGAATGGGTATATATCTTTCCTTCTCATTTGGGGGCCTTTGCATGTTGCTAGATGTCAACCTTGGTCATTGAAATCGAACGACCATCTGATCGGAGTATAATTTATGTTCGATTAAATTATCACGATTTATTTCATGTCTAACTTGAGGGGAACCCAAAAGGTCACACACAATAAAGTCGAAATCAATGATTAAGAGTGCACAGTACATATTTAACAACATATATGATTGCTGTAGGAATTGTTCATAAATGGTTCAAAGTATTTAATTATTGAACACATCATTTATGAGGTTTCATAGTGGCTTAGGGATTGGTGAATGACGATAGGGGCATTTTGGGAATTGGAATAAAAAGATAAAAAAAAAAAATTACTATTCACGTGAATAGTAATGCGTGAATATTATCGCGTGAATAGTAACTCGTGAATAATAAAAATTTTGTTATTTGTTTTGAATTTCAATTCGGCCCAAACTCTTATTAGGGTTTTATAATCTCATTAAACCACTAAATTAAGATCCAATGGCTAAAATTAAATTGTCTCTTTATCCTACATCGGATTCTTAATTAATTTTGTTGTCTTTGGAGCACTATATAAACCCAATGAATTCTTCACAAATTTTTGCACCAAACCTTTCATATCTTGGGTTTATATAAGTGAGCAACTCTAAAGTTTAAGAGTAAGCCACTGATTTTGAGGATCCTTAAGTCTAATTGACTAGAGGAACCTCGAGTTAAAAGTTTTGAGGTATTTGCAAAGGCTGGCACCAAGGGCAAAATATCAGTGCACTCAAGGCGTAGTCTTGTCGTTGAGTTTTGGATTTGGTGTGTGCATCTTTGGAGGCCACACACTTGGGTGGCTCTTTATAACGTGGAAGAGCTTGCTGAGTTCGAGAAAAGCTTGTAGATTGGAGGGAGGACTGGAGGAGTCTACGGTTCAAGTAAGTCTTTTTTCTTTCTTTATTTTAATTAGAGTTCTTATGATAGTTAGCATGTTTAGGTTTATGTTCTTTGCATGTTTTATGAGTTTTATGCTTAGAATATATATAGTAACATGCCTAGGCTTGTTGGGCAAAGGGAAAGCGGCATCATATTTTTTTTTTCCGCTGGGCACTCGCGGCCGCTTCCCAAAAAAATCTTCACCCTACCTATAAATAGAACATGTAGTCACCTTCCCCAAGCGTTGAAACACAAATCACTTGAGTCAAAATCTCTTAAAGTTTTCAACCTTCTTTGATTTCACCTTGAAAACTTCTTTCATCTTCGTGTTTTCTTTGTTAATTGTGAGAATCATTCTTTGATAAACCTTCAATACAACCTAACCCAAAATTCATAATCCTTCAGAGTTCTTTAGGAGGAAATTTGGTAGTCGAAGTTCCGGCATTTAGAGTTGTAGAGACAATCCGCTCAGAGACTTCAAAGGTTCTAAAGAAGACTGTGGGGTACGGGCTTGAGGAGTTCCCTGAGTTCTTGTAGTCTAGAGGTACTTGAGTCTGTGGAGTTGCCACCATAGGTCTTGATCATCGCTGTAAGTTTTTCTCTATATAGTGGATTGGGCTGGTAGCCGAAATACCCGAAGTGATTTTTTACTCACACGAATTTTCCACTTCTTCACCAAAATTATTGTGTTGATTTTGTATAATTGATTTTAAAATTTAGTATTAAATTAATTGTGTTAATATTGTGGTTGCTTCTTGAGAATCCATAATGACAATAGTTAGGACTTGTATTGATTACTATGTTTAATTCCGCATAGTGTCAAATTTACAAACTTGTTTCCAAGAGCTTGAACAAACCTCAGATTTAGGATGTAACTTTTTCTGCCAGTTTTTGCATTTTTCCTCTAGATTCTCATCCTCAATTTCATACTTCTTCTCCCTGCTATATATCAATCAAAAGAGTATTTAAATAAAATCTAAAACAAAAAAAATAACATGTGATCAAAAATTTGAAACAATAACAAATTTAGTGAATAATTATTCAACATTCAGCATTTGTTCTGGAAAATAACTTTCTGCATTTAAACTTATAAAAGGTTAAGTTTTTGTAATGCAAATTTCGAGTTTTTTTTTTTTTTTTTTTTTTAATTTCTTCTACTTTCCCAAGCTTTGTCGGGAACCAAACAGGAATTAATTATTTAAAAAAATGTCACTTAAAAATGAACTTGATTTCAAAGAGTTACAAGCCAACGATTTGAAAGTAATCCGGAGCCTGAACACTAAGACAGTAGTCACAAAACAAAAACGGCGCCGCTTTAGATGGTTCATTACAGTTCCAGCACGTGGCATAGTTAAACTTTCTCCGAAGATTCTGCGCAATAAACTCTCTCTGAAAATTTAAAGTTTCCTCATAAAATTTTGAATACACGAAGAAGACGATAAATTGAGAAAGTGAATTTCCGTGGAAAAATTGTAAATATAATTAGAAAGATCGAAAAGAGAAGTTGAAGACAAGGCTCTGAGTACAACTTCCGAGAAAGGTTTCTTCCATAGCTGCTTCCTTCTGTTCATTTTCTATTTTCATTTTTCTGTTAAATAAACGTCAGCGTTTTGTTATGAAACAGTGAGTGGTTGTTTGGAAAGTGAGATAAACGTCAGCGTTTTCATTACTCACACTTATTTCGAAAATTATCCGTGTGAGTATGAATAATTGAATATCATTGTCCAAAAGAAAATGGGTGATTTACCTCACGGCCTGTGCGAAACAAATAAATTATTATTTAGAAAAAAAATTAGAATGACGCCCGAATTTTACGCAAATTAAGATTGGAATTTGGAATAAAAATTTCTCCTGAATTCTAACATATTAATTTCTTAAGATTAAAAAAAAAAAAAAGCATTGAATCCGGATTGAGATTTTTAATTAAAATCAAAAATCATCTTAAATCTCGTATAAAATAATATGGGATCTCGATTTCTGAATTTACGATTTTTTTTGTCAACCCTTCCTCTCATATATTTTCTATTAAATTTTGAATTATAAATTAGATTTCACAATAATTTTGTATAAAAATATTATATTTGATAACTTTATTTTTATATTTTTTAATTATTTTAATAAATTAATAGTGATATAAACAGTTAAGTATTTCCCTTGATGGTAAATATGTAAAAATTGAAAATGTTCCTTTTATACTGGGGTGGCAAAACTAATTGACGAATCGAAATTGTATCGAATCCTTAACGAATCGAATTAAAATATGATAAATTCGTATTCGAATCGTTTACTAAACGAATCATGATATCAGGATTCGTATACGATTTGTTCAGTAAACGAATCGAATACGAATATCCGTTTAGTCGTTACATTATTTAATGACATAAATTAACATAATTTATTTACATAAATTCTTCATAAATGTATACATATGAAATACACAATTAATAAATTATTAAAAATACGTCACCAAATATAAACAATATTATTTTTCTATGATAATTGGAAACGATTTATCTAATCTTAATTGAAAAATATTAATAACTAATAAAGGAAAATAATAAAACGAATCATAAATGAATCAGTGAGCTTAATTTTGTATTCGATTCGTTTATTAAACGAATCGAATCGAATTGAATCGACCCATTTATTAAACGAATCCATTTTTTTCAAATCCATATTCGCTTTAAAATGAATCGAATGGAACGAATAAATAAATCCAACCCAAATTCCCACCCCTACTTTCACTTTTGATCTCAAAAGTATCGGAAATATTATGAAAACAATATAGATAACTGATAAATAGTATAAACATTAAGGGGAAATAACAAATCTCACATACATTTTTTTAAATAAATAATAGAAGCTTAGGCCGGACCGAGCTCAGATGTTCTGAGGCCGGGCCAGACTTAAAAAAAAGTGAATTTTTTAATTTTTGAAAAAATCAACTCTATTTTTTTTATAATTAAAAATGAAAAAAAAATAAGAATTTCAAAATTTTAAGTATTTTTAGATTGGACCTCAAAAGATCCGTGATGATAAATAGCAAAACTGTCAATGACAGTATTTGAAGATATATTGCATTGCCGATTCTGGGGATTATATAAAATGGCGTAAAGTTTACGCTTACCGGTAAATTTCAGTATAACTAATCGTATCAGTCAAGTGGTCACTTTTACCAGCTGCTCGAAGATCCATCCAGGCATCTACATCTACCAAAAATTTCTGACCTAGTATCCTTTCTTCATGCTTCACACCATGGAAACCATGGAACTTCAATCCCCTTAATATGAGTTTGTCTCCCTTCGTTATCTCAACATCATCCATGATAGCTCCTGGGTGAAGATCGCTATTATTGGATTACACCCAAATGCTGCCATCTAACAGTCCGTAAAATGTAAACCAAACTTAGCTAATAATTTCATGCTTTTCTAATAACCAATTGACAGAATGACTTCATCGTTCACAAATGTAACGGCTCCCCCAAATGGAGTGCTTCATGAAGGACATATTATCAAATAAAAATTCTCATGAACCAGGCAGGCAACTACGACTAAACAGAAGAATTAAGGCTAAAACCACGAATGGTCAAGCTGAGCGTACTAACCATTTTACATTTTTGAAAATAAGGTATTTTAATTTATAAGTTGACTTCAGCAAAAGGCATTGTTTAGCAAAAGCTGAAATCCAAAGAAGGATAAGAAACCCAGCAAGAAAATGTATCTTCTAAGTTCTAATAGGAAAGAAACTTCAGTAACAAATAATTCATATGTTTCACTACCAACCCAATAGTCCAACAATCCCAACAGCTTAAACACAAAACAGAATACTCCAGCTATTACAGTCCTTATATCGAACAGGTTATGTGCACAAACCAATTATCCCAATTCCAAAATAAACCACGATCTTGCCAAATCAAACAAAATTAAAATCTAAAAATTGGGAAAAGTAAACAAAGCCTCTATAAATCATGCACACAAAAACAAATTAACTGTTCAGAGCAAAACATACCCAGGAATCGAGGTATTTGGCGTCTACTTTGAGGCCATAATGATTGGTAATTGATAAGGTAAAGTTGGTGGATCTGGTCTGGCTGGGATTACTTGATATTGTTTTTCTAAAATTATTGTCAAAAACAAAAATTTATAGACACAGACAAGAGTCCTATATTTAAATATTTTTATAAAAAAATAAAAAATAAACACCAAGCGTTATATTAATTAATAAAATGTCTTAATCCCTACCCAATACATATTCATTTTTTATTATCTACTTCACTAAGGGTATCAAATGGTCATATGAAATGATCAAGACAAGGTTTTAAAATTAATATAATTACAGAGGAACCTAATAACATAATATGATATATACCCTTGTTCAAATTTTCTATGAAAATACATATACAATATCGTGCATATTGGCGTACACATTTTCTTAATTCTATACTGTACATGTACAATACCAAAAGCCCGCATAATTTTTTACAATATCGTGCATCCGAATGAAAAATTCATGTTGTCGCCCCACACTAAAGAACAACCATCCCCTTGATATCAAAATCCGATAAATTTTGATCAGTTGCATGAAATTTTTGGTTGGAAAGTACTGGAAAAAACCAAAAAAGGTTCACGGTGGTCACCGAAGTAATATGCCAAGGGGCACATTTTCATAAACTGTAGTACTGTACAGTGTTTAAACACTATTTCTTTCCTTTCTCTCATTCTGCATCAAGCTCCAGGCAGAAAGATAAGATTCAGCCACCGCTTCTAAATTTTAACCGGTAAGATGATTTAGAAAGAGGGGAACGCCGGTCTCTTTCCCTGATTCCAAATTGTAGTAATTTACTGTACAATTATGTTTTGTGTTAGACATCTGAGACTCTCTTGTAAAAAAGAACATAAGCTGCAGATGTCTTGATATTTTCCTCGCTAACCGGATAAACCCTGTCATCATCAAACTCAAACCACCTTTTATGTCCGAGCTGCACGGAAGAAAAATGTGTTCTTAGATATTCATATTGCATGAAAGCTGAATGATATCTATGACTTCGTACATAGAAGATAAGTATGCAAAATCATATTTCGAAAGCAATTTACCAAATGGGAAACAGAAAATTTTCACTCTACTGGCTCTCAGTGCAGCAGAAAATAAGAAGGGGTTGTGATGAGGTGATCGACTTACGTTAACTAATGCAGTATAGTGACCACCTCCCATGCCTCCGTAATGATTGCTTATCGCATACAACACATACCGATTAGACAACTGGTTATTCTTTCTGGAAATGTAATTTGTGAGATCAAGATCATCAATTGGAAAGTCAACATAAGTTTCCAGCTTGCTCTTAATATATCGGCTGAATGAGAACCTCTTTAGATGAATAACCAAAATGTCAGGCAATCTCCAAAGATCTAATTTTTTGCTGGCCTGCCGATGCGTCTCACACCTAGGGCAGTACCTGAAATTATGCATATATGCAACATCTTTGATGAGAAGAGGTAACGGAGTATGACCCAACAAATTTACAGTTCAGGTAGAGAATAGATATTACTCGTGTACATAAAAAGTATATCGTGCGCATATCAAAAGAAGTGAGCAAGATACTGGGAGCATATAAACTAATTAATTTATTAGCTTTGGTACACACTAACCACATGTCTTCTGGTCCCAGGGGCTCCTCCTTCAAGAAGGCTTCAAGGCATTTGTACAGAGAAACAGATTCTTGAGGCATCCTCGTGGACAACTGCGGCCGGCAAACCTCCATTAATGAGTTGAGAGGACATGCATCATATTTTTCAATCATCCTTTCGGACCAGCGAACATATATATTCAACAGCTTGGTATAATAAGAGATTGATAATGGCTCATTCATCTCTATCTCTGTTGATCCTATTGAATACATATGGTAGAATCGGAAGTCATCACACAAATGCGGCTGCTCCCCTGTTTCACTATCTGATACTGCATCAGTATCTGAGACTCTTGGGCTAGTAACATCCTCCAACACAGAATCTCCATTAGCCATATTCCCCACTTCATCAGAGTAATTTGAGTCATCTTCAACAGGCATTAGAAATGGATCGAGTAATTTCAGAAACAGTTTGCGAATGTCAGATCCGTTAGTAACATCAGAAAACCTTGCTACAAGAGGAGTGCCAAACATTTTCCAATCCAATGGTAACCCCCCACCAAAACTGTAAGACCTGACTCCAGGATAATTAAAGAAATAATAATCAGCAACAACCATAGTCATGAATCTTTGAAACAAAAAAAGGATAGGACAGGAACAAATAGCAGTGCATAATACAGGGTGCAAAATTAGTTAATCAAATAAAACTGCCTTAGTAATCCAAACAGGAAGCTTACTTTTCCTCCCTTTCATGCATGAACACAATCAAAGAGGATGTCCCACAGTCTTTTGGTAATCGATAAGCAACAAGTTTGTCTTCATCTCTGATCAACCCCAACAAATCAGATGGCTCCTCCAGCACACGAAAAATCTTATTCTTGTATATCTGCAAGTCAGCCATACGTTTAGAGCTCAAATCACAAAGCTTTAAATATAAAAACGCACACATGCACAAATTTCAAATTGAACCCCAAAACTAATAATGAGAATTATACTTGTACAAAGTTTGAATAAAATCAATTGATGACAAGGTTTAGCAAGTGCAATCTCTAAATAACATATCCCATATCCATATAAATGTTGCGCAAGGAATCATAGTGTTTGCCCATTCCTTGATCAAGAAAATCCCCATAACTATGTGATAGAATGAGTTGATGGAGATGAGTAGATGTGAGTTGTGACCAATGTTTGAAAACTCGGTATGCGGTGCGAGGCAGCCGCCTCAATCGAAACACGTGGAAAAAAAAAACAAATATTTGAAATAAAAGCATAAATTCATAAATTTATCAAAATCAAATCATCCACAAAACATAAAATCATCCATCACATTTGAATAAAATGTAACAAAACAAGTTATGAAAAAAATGGCTATGAAAAAACCAAGAATTTTTTTATTAAAAAACCGAAAGTCTAATAGTATAAAAAAAATAAACAAAGAAACTAAATGACAAACTTTACATAAGACAAATTAAAGTGCCACAGTACTGTGCACTTCAATAAAAAATAATTAAACAAAGAAAGTTATTGTGCCCTTTAATATAGAAGGACAAGGACAGCAGCGTTGTTGATAGAAAAAATCAAAGTGCCTTCAACAAATAGTCAATAGTACACTGCAAGAAGATGCGAGAAAGTCCGACAAAAAATTGAAGATGAAGAAAGAAAAAATCAACAGAGAAAAATACCTTGAAGATGGAGGAACCGAGGAAAAGTCTAAAAAGATGATGAGAAGATGGAGGGGCTTTAGGGTTAGCCTCTTCAAAAATTTTATTTTTGCTTTAGAGGGAGTTGAATCAGGACAGAAAGTCCCCACTTCAACTCTTATATATATATATATATATATTAGAAAACTGGTTATTTGGGTCGGGGCGTCGGCTTCTCACTGCACTTGGGCGCCCCGATCCAATAAGCATTGAGGTGGGCCGCCTCCAGGGTTTGCTCGTTCAAGGCGGCGAGGCAGTGCTGCTGCCGGGGCGGCCGAGGCGCGCCTTGAGGTGGCATCTCAAGGCATGGCCTTGAACCGCTTTTTGAAACATTGGTTGTGACATCCCATACATAGTGCTAAGAAAGACGCTACACCACAAAAGTGCCCCAAAGCATATTAAAGTGCTTGGGAGCCCATGCTTTGGGTCGGCAGCTCAGATGCAAGATGCTCCTCATAGTAGTAACATACCAGTACTTAAAACCATAACTCTCATACATACCTCAGCCACCAGCAGCTTTTCATCATTCCTTAAAGAACATAAAGTGCTCAAGGCGTCAATAAGATCCTGAAATCTCCCATATTTTGGCACTGTTAGAGTTAATGGAATTGGCAATGTACTTCCATCAGTGCTTAAAACTGTCACAATCATAGTCCTCATTGTTGTTGAAGGTATAGGTAGTGACAGGTACATAAGTGGATCAAATGTGAGAGACACCTTCTGGCAAGGGCAAACCAACTTTGAACGGTACTGACCCTATAATGAAAGAAAAACAAAATGCTATCCAAAATATCAAGGGAACCTGAAACCATCTTATTATATATCAAGAAACATTTCTAAATCAAACAAACAAATTGAAATGGAAACTCTTCTTAAATTAACAAATCCTGGAAACTTGCTTGGCCTTTAAAATTAGTGTTTGAAAGCCATTTCTAGTTTAGCTGCTAGAAAGGCATAAGAACACCACCCAAACTGCAGAATAACATACAAAAATAATAATAAATAATAATAACGACTATGACGACTTCAGCGAAGCTAGAGCACAACGTTAGGCAATTATTGGACAGGTGAAGCAGTAGACTTACTTGGAAAAAGTCAACAATGATGGAGTCATTGCGGGCCCGGTGATTCCGCCAATATTCTTCAGCTACTTCTTCTTCTGGATGTCCCTCTGCATCCTTAGCTTCTATGTATGGCTTGCATTTCACTCGATTCAGATCTTCATGGAGTCCATCCAACAAAAAGGCAAGAAATTCCTGGAATACAAGCACTTGAATACATTAATAAAAAATTCTTCCCACCTCCCAAAGTACTGTAAGAAACTAAGTGTACGCATCTACAAGTAATAACACCTCACCATGTGGATGACAGAATGAAGGAAATACAAATGCAGTTACTTAAGCAAATAACTTGCACTAACTTGTGAATCATGCTGGTTATAGCCACTGAACTGAGGAGCAAAGTTAGCAAGCTTTAATTTGAACATTCTTGGAGCCACTGGAATCCCTCCTGGAGCCCATATGTTTCTTATTAGGTCTCCAAATGCCAAAGCAAGCTCACCCTGAAAATGAGAGAGGCAGTAAAGCTAACAATTGAGAAGTGCAAGGAATGCAGATATTAGGAAAAAATGTCCAACAGGAGCAAAATGTAATTTAGATGTAGATATAGCATACATTCAACCCCAATGGATTTTCGTAATTTATTTCTTTCTGATAGTCACCAAGAAAGTAATCAACAATCTCCGGAGTATGTGCTAAGCATTGGAGTGCACTATTCATAAAGCAAGTATTTCCAAGATTCCGCAATCCTGTCAATCCCAACAAACTGACTCCTCCATTGCCACTGTGACGCTGTTTGGAGTTGGAAGAAGTTATATAAGAACTGAGATTATCATTGCTCCCATTCATCTTCACCGAACCATTGCAAAAAGAATCATTTATTTTGGAAGGACCTGCCATCTCATCATTTCTCTCCATCCTAGAATCTGAAAATCCATGGACATGCAATTCAAGGAAAACCTGCAGGTAGAAAGGAAGAAAAGAATTAAAACATATATAAACTGATTAACTAAGTAACTTGAATTCAGACATGGAAGCTTAGAGTAAGCAAAACCAGTTTAGCTTAGTATTTTGTATTACAATATTTTCATCTGCAAGCTGCAGCAATCAAATTTTAGAAGCATTCATAAATTCACAACTACCGAAAGTTACCTACCATGATCTTGGTATCAGCAGAACTCTTGTAAAATATATACATATGATACCAATCTTTATTAAAAAGGAAAATGAGTTTATCATCTTTACCTAAGAAGTTTAAGCCCAAAGAAATTCATCTTTTACAACAACAGCAAGGTATTCCAGACAGTAAAGTACATAATTAATTTTTTCTTCTATTTTGGATTCTTGATATTTAGAGGAAAAAATAAAAAAAATGGAATATACTATGAACAATATTAAGGGGATTTGTGCTTTTGGGGCCTGCCACTAATTTATAAGATGCTGATGACAAGAATTGGAATCGCGAGAAGAGCACTTCGAGTCTCTTCCAATCGAGAAATTCCTCTAAGGGAATTGATCTCCCTGATTTTTCATCTAAAAAATTGAACTTATGTACAATGGGTAGAGATTATGTCAGATAGTTAATGAAAAGTTTACAGCCCCATGAATGTTAAATTAACACCAACAGAGTTTAAGGTCTCCAATTCGAAGATTATATAACCAAGCTTAAGCAAGAAAGTCCATATATTTTTCTTACTGATGATATGCAGCCCCAAAAACACAATAAAATACATAATTTCAGAAAGAAACATGAAAATAAAAAAATTAACTTTGTCATACCTCGTCATCAGGTTGTCCTGACAAATTAACTCTATCATTATTAAAAAATTGAGTTGTCTGGCCTGAGAAGTCCCAAATATAAAGCTGAAAAATTAGTGAATAAAAATTATCAAATATATTTTCCCAATATATTAAACTCTCTCAAAATAAGGTAACAATCACTTGTTGTCAAACTCACCATCTTGGACATGGAACTGAATAAATTGCAGGCTCTCTTGTAAAGATCAACCTTATTGTCCTGAAAATGAAGTCTATTGTGATATACGTGAAGTAAAGAATTTTATTTGAAAAAGCAAGTATAGGAGGGCTAAGAGTTAAAAAGAATGAATCAATGAAAAACTGAAGAATCTAGGTATTCTAAAATTAGCTCTATCAACCAAAACCATATTCCATTGCCACCACATAATATCACATAGGGGCCTACAGACTGCATAACAATACTTTTGGTTTAGGAAGAATGGTGGTTAGTTTAATGATAGACCTTTTATAAAGTATTATTAGTGCAAATGGTGGATTGGTAATCGAATGGTTAGTTGGAATGGATTTTTTTCGTAGTCCACAGTATCTTACTTGGGACAATGGCGAGTTAATAGGTCTTTTATACAGTGTTTAGTTTATTTTCAACAAGCACTGACATGGTTGTTAGAGGCGCAGTGAGGCGCGCCTCGATGCGAGGGGCGCACGAGGCGACGGCCGATGCGCATCAAGAGAGGTGAGGCGAGGCGATTCCAGTGATGCGCTGATGCGACATGAAGCGCAGTGAGGCGAGAAGCGTTGTGATGCGTGCGCATCATGGAGAGAAAATTTGTATTTAAATAAGTTCTGAAACCCTAATTTCCTCTGCTACCTGCGTACGTGAGAACCCAAAATTGCCTCATCTGCTACCTGTCCTCTCCTCCACCACCGACGATTCCACCACTGCCGACTCCTCCAAGGTATGTATCTTCGATAGCTTCTATTCTTCTTTCTTCATATAATTTTTTTTAAAAACCTTCTTCTATTCTTCTTTGATTCTTTCTTCATCTTTCTTCTATTCATAATTAGCTTCTTCTTTTCTCTTTTCTTCATCGCTGATTCTGTATTTTATTACTTTTTTTTTTTTTTGCTGAAATTAGAAATCCAGATCTATTTTCTTCCTTTTTTTTCCTGAAATTAGAGAACCATATTCTGTTTTCTTCTTGCTTCGTGAATCGTGCTTCAACTGTTCTGTTTTCTTTTTTTTTTTTTTTTTTTGGCTGAAATTTGGAGAAGTTGATTGTTTTCTTCTTTGATTTGGTTGCTGAGGAATTGAGGATATTGATTTGGTTGCTAAGGAATTGAGGATATTCAATATTACCGAAAATGTGATTGATTTGTTTATTCAATATTCAATTGAGGTGTTTCTTTTGACTAGATACTTTATATTTTGTCAAGTATTATGAATTTGATGAATAGATTTAAAATAAAAGTGAACTATATATGAAAATATTACTATCTTTTTTTTTTGGTACATTTACAAGTAAATAATGCTTATTATTACAAATTTAAAAATAATTATTAATAGACGTGCGCCTCGTGTCTATGAGGCCCTCGCCTCTCGCCCCTCGCCTTGCGCCTCGCTTTTCTGGCTCTGATCGCCTCGGTGCGCCTCTCGCCTTTAACAACCTTGAGTACTGATGGTCAAGATCACTATATCATGGTATTAAAATCCAGCAGCTTCAACTTCAATCGATTATTTCTTTATATTTCTCATCAAATGACTAGCACCCTCTTCAGGAACCCCTTACTATTCTTAGCATGATATTGGAGAATCTCATTGTTACAACTCAA
Organism: Zanthoxylum bungeanum; assembly: GCA_019454045.1. Lineage (NCBI taxonomy): Eukaryota > Viridiplantae > Streptophyta > Magnoliopsida > Sapindales > Rutaceae > Zanthoxylum > Zanthoxylum bungeanum. Next base: position 51,496 of record SKCR01003256.1, read on the forward strand.
TGACCATATGCCAAAGCCAATACGTGCTTATTGGAACTAATACTAGAGCCTCAAATGGTTGATATGTGATCATGATAACTTATAAGAGAACTGACTGTAGTAAGAAAAGTACTTCAAACAATTTTTACTCCATAAGCATTTCACCCAACCAATCAAAAGCCTAGACTTATGTCAAGGCCTGAGCTTGTAGAAAGTACTGCTATGGCAATAGTTGACTGCCTATTGAGCAGTCATTTTTCATAGTCACGGTCCTAACAATCTTCTTTTAAATGTGGACAAAAAAAGGTAGACTTTGTGAAAGTGTATTTGACCTTGTAAAGCATCTCAGTGCTTGAACTCCCCATGAAACCCATTTATAAACCAAACTTCAAATTTCAGCAAACTACAGGCCCAGAATAAAAACAATGAATAGAGCAAAATAGAACAGAAACTGACCTCCAAGCTGATTTTCACTAACAATGAATTTGTTTCCTGCGAAACAGAAAGCCTAATTTGTAAGGGAAACATGTCCTGCTCATCAGCAACAAAAGAGCTCCCAAGATCATTCATTGCTGCTTTAGAAGCATTATGCCTACAGAGGGATCAGAATAAATCAATGCCGCCAACGTGAGACAAAGCCACCTGATTCTACCTAAAGGCTAATCCAAATATAAAATCATACTCATAGAAGAGAAAAGCAACTAGGAGAGAGCGTGAGTGAGAAAGAAAAGTGGTTAGGGAAAAGTGGGGCAGAGCATCATTTATGAATATGATACTAAGTACTCCACAAGTTCACTACCCTTAGCACCGGGAATACCTGTATATCAATCCTCTTTCAAACAAGTGAGGCACTGACAACATACATCACATGCTTTGCTTTTGTTGCTTGGTGTCTTCGTCAAAAATGAAAGTTCCACAGAAACATATCATCAACCACCAATGTACATGATCAAACAAAATGAAATCAACCCCTCCAGAAACTTCATCAGATTCAAAAGTATATCCATAATCTTTTTAAGAAAAGAGGCTGAATAAACCAAGGGTTATGATTATATATCTACTGAATACAATTGTCACTAGAAAAGCACAACTGCAAGGAGCTGAAGGAAAAAAGCAAGAATGCATCATAACATAGCAGTAAAAAGTGAAACAATCCTTGCTCACCATTTAAGAGCCCGCAGCCACATCCCTTCAGGAACCAAAGCATACTCACGAGTTGAAGCTCCTTCATCCCCATTGTCACTATCCTGATACTCCTCTTTCTTCTTCAAATGCAACAGAATCTCTGAGTCAGCATTTTCATCATTAGATGAAACTTCATACAAAACGCCCCCTACTTTATCAGCAAGAATAGTTTGTGCCTCCTTCCACCACCTGAAATGCAACGTAAACACTTACGAGACCCCATAAACAAGATGTTTTCTTTCTTCCTGATTGCATTGTACTGATCCAGTTCAATCCACACATATTTCCACTTCCATAAGCCAAAAGAAACTGTATCAGCCTACATCCACCACACCATTGCAAACTCACTTATTCACAAAGCACCCTATTCACCCGCCGAGAAACTAACACATCCAAATTCTAAAAATTTTCAACCAAAAATTCAGAGATAAATATCCCTCAAAACACGTTTATTGGAAATAATTTACTCTTGAACTTATATAGAACCAATAAAATAACTTAACTTCTCTCGAAAGTTCCTGAAAATCACAAAATTTCTTGAAATTTTTGAATTTATCTAGTTAAATAGGTTTAGAAGAACCAAAACCTAAGATAAGAAAAACCCTAATTCTAATGTTTTCCTTCAATTTCTCGGCAACCAAACAGGAGACGCATCCAATACAAACTAAACAAAAACTAAAAACGAAACGCACCTGTACGGAACAAGATATACTTTCTGGCGGTCATTCTCGTCAAGTAAGCCGCGACTGTTAGTCGACCGTTGATTAAAATGATTATTTTGGCGGGAGGGTTGAATATCGACATCAAATAGATGATCGTCGTCTTCGGAGGAAAAGAGATAGTCGTTGTCCATCGCGGAGAAGAGGCCGGCTAGGGTTTTGGCGAGGAGCGATTTGCACAGGCGGAGAGTGGAGAGTGAGACGCGCGAGAGAAAGCGCGTGGTGTTTCTGGTTAGAACAA